>WWPM01023909.1:0-29345 GCA_023279145.1 Glomeris maerens
GACTGTACAAAATAAATAAGTTTTTTGGGGAAAAAATATATATTTCGCAAAATATGCAAACTGCAGGAGTAGCTTGTGCTTACAATTGTCACAATTAACTCCCATTATCAAATTAGTCCAACATCTATTCAGATTCCACAATTATTTTCTGTTGAATTAATTAATTCAGAGCATATCAAATGTCAAATATACAGTATAGTAGTCCTTTATTACAGCACTACATGCCCCAAAGCAGCATATTACTTATTCATGAATTTATGGTGCATGAAGAATAGTTAACAAAAATGAGACGAAAATTGGGCTCACAAAAGAGCAGTCACTGGTTTTAAATTTTGAATAGCTAATAACGTGCATAATTTATTAATTGGAGGGGAGTTTTTCGGGAAAGATTTCTTAACATTTCTGAATTCACTAATCACATTATGAGAATAAAAACTTTTGAAGAAAAAAAAAGGCACGTTGATTCTGAATGTCCCAAATATATTTTATATTTTGAACACTATCTTTTAAAGAATTCTAGGATTGATTTCTGCGGTTCAATTAATGACAGAAGGTTTTCTTTTTCTTTTTCTTAGACAAAAAATGGGTTTCAAGCAGATTACATTTTTTTTTATTTCAACTGGAAGATACAGTGATTACTGTCTTCCTCCACCAGGGATCCATACTGTGATACAGATTAAAAACAGAAGTTCTTTAGGCGATTCCAAACAATCTTGATTTGTTACATTCATCACTTTTACTTCATATCAGATGCTGTTGGAAATTATATTTCAATTCTAACCAAAAGACTGCGCATTGTAATTTCTTGCCAGTTTCTACGGTTAATTTCCTATTGCAGCAATTTCCAAACTAAATTTACGAATGACCCCCCGAGTAACCCAACGATAAAAACCGCAACAAATACTTTGTCGTATCGATCGCAATGAGTTCACGAATCAATTACGTGTCCTACACACATACATATATCTATATTGCAATAAACACTCGACTAATGAATTGGTGATACAAGCTTGCATAGTAACCATGCATGATCCATGGGGTGGTAATTAGGCAAATGATTTATATTTGCACCAATGACAAGCTGTATTTATCAATGTTCATATACAGGGTGGGTGGGTGCACCTGAACTAAACTCGTTACATTCACCCTATGTAGACGAATACTGTATATAACGTCATTAGTGCACACAATTGGCTCACATTTTGCCAAATTACCTACTGATTTTATAACTGCCATATATAATCCAGCTTGTAATTATCTGGCGTCATTTGGTCAAAAGGGGTTTATACCAGTCAGTCACATGATGAGGTCTACCATTAAATATAATGGCTAAATCGACCCATCAATTCTGTAGACAGACACAATTGCTGGTTAAATTTCATTATATGAAAACGCCGATGTAATTTATATATATATATGGCAGTAGGAATTCGGGCGCCAATTATTATTTTCTTTCACTGTCGATGACATTCAAAGTGAATCACCAAATTGGATTTCCAATGCAACTTGCGAGGCTTCAGAGCACGCAAGGCCACCATTTAATTACGAGTGTATGTATAATTAAAAGTGAACCTTTATAACATTAAAAGAAAAACAAGAGCTTTTCATTTCATATAGTCTCAATAATGCTGATAATTTTTAAGAAAACAATTCACGTTTAATGTTGGATCGCTGTGCAACTAATATTACATATTAGAAATCTTACTTCAAAATTAAACTGCATTTCTTGTAGTCTATATAAATTAAACAGGCTTTTGTATTATTATAAACTGTTCTTGTTCATCTTAGTTCATAAACAAAATGTTTCGTTTGTTAGGAGAATGAAGGTTACTAAAATCTTTCAAGGGTAACTAGACAATGGAATTAACTACATTTCTAAAAAAGTGAAATGAGTTGTAATTTAAAATGTGATTCACAAGGAATACATCACACGAGAGTGAGTGTATGTATGTTGTCATCACTTTCAATCCTCAGTATTTTCGCCGAGATAACCTTTGAAGTACAACCAAAATAAACAAGTGCTCAACTTCACTTGTACAAGGGAGAAAAAAAAACACTTCAAAGCAACCCATTCATAACAATTTGACCCAGCAAATTTCGCCACTTCCGGATCCGGAATTGGTACCTACTCAAATAACCACTTGAAAATACAAGGAAAATCAGTTCAGAAACACTACATATACCCCAATATAAACATTATTTTTACGTAATACAATAAATTCCGCTTAATTTGACAAGTTATTTGTGCTGCCATTTATTGCAGTTCATTCAAAATAAGTTGAGAAAAAAGGGCGTGCCCATATTCGAAGCTTATTGGATAGCGAACACCACGTGATATGTGGGCGTGAGTAGCAGTGTGGATTCCGATATCTTGATTGGCAGCAGAAACCACAAGACACGCCTTTTTTTGATGTAGCCAATCACGAGCACCGCGTATGCCACGCCTTTTTCCTCAACTTCTTTTGAATGGATTATAGAAACAATGAATGTTTTTTCAATCAAACAGGTAAATTTCTCCATCATATAAAATTATGATAGGGACACATAACTGTCCCAATTAATCGGAATCCGCTGTAGATATTATTATTATACTTGGAGCGATGACAAAGTAGAAGTAATTTTTTTCAGGAAATGATTAACTTCGCAGTCTGGCAACACACAAATTTCACCTGAACCACATAAATATTCTGGGGAAAAAAAAGAAGTTTCCATCCCCTCACATACACATGCCAACACAAGAAAGCCATGATTGGCGGTCAGTCCCTCCTCCATCCCACCCTTGGTGATAATTTGCGTTTCAGTCACACCCATCAAAGTGGTAACATGATTAATGAACGCACCCTTATGGTGGTGGAGGTTCACAAAAACGAACTCGCTCATCATGCACCGTGTCACCTTTGACCTTTAGGGAATGCAACCAACAAGAAGAAAAAAACCACGTATGCAAGTATGGAGAGAGAGACAATAAAGTGGAAATAGGTTGGGCCAAAACAATGGCACTTCCAAGATGGCGGCCATAAGTGGCACTGACAGAAAATACAGTTCACAAGGAAATATGCAGGTAACTGTTAATACCAGATTACGGATGACTATTCAACGACAAACCCTGCACTCCAGGTCTTATGAAAAGTGGTATAGAGTGGTACGACATTTGACCTAAAAGGGGGGGGGGCACAACCAAAAACAGAAAAGTCTCACTCACTTCCGTCCACCATTATACAAGTATAAACTGCACCTTTTCCCTTTGTTCCACTTTTTTTCCCCTCTCCTCAAAAAGTACTCATCAAGAAAGTATTTCCGGACTAGCATCATTCATGATCCCTACTATTTTTTTTTACCTTTCCATAATGCAATTGTTGGACTTATAAGCACGCAAAACAGCGTATAAATATTTCAAGGGAGGGAAATAAACAAAAAAAATCACTGGAAAAGTGACCCAAATTTCCATTTCGCATTACTGCATGTGTAGCCTGTAGTGTATATAGCATAGAAAAACTGCACAACTCATCTGGGTTTATTGTTGCAAAAGTAGGCCACCAGGAGGCGCGCTGTTACGCGTTACTTAAACCATATCCTGTAAATTATCATCCAATTATAAGGGTACATATGACCTCGATGAAAGTCGGTAAATTGCTGGCAAAAATGATGAGAATGGCAAACATTTGCATTGATGTTTTCCAGGTGGCGCTGTGTGCGCGGCTCGATAAATAAATACCGGTACGGGTCGATATAAATATCCGGCCATGGAGAGACACCATTTAGGGCAAAATTTGCCAATATAAGCTCTAGCACACAATACAGTGTAGCAGATCTGTTGGCACGTACTAACTCACTTGCAAACACAAGAAAATGTGCAGTATGTATGCATATACTGTGCAACAAATCAACAGCACTTCTCTTTTCCCTTCAGTTTACATAAATTCACTCAGCTTTTTCTTCGTTTTGCTACACACCCAGTTTGAAAAATGACCCACTTTTCTGTGATGTACGGCTACAAAATTTCAATCCTGTATTTCATAATGTAGTCTACATTACTTATTTCGTTTTCATATTTAAGCAACAGAACTAGCCCCAAATAATTAACGATCTCAAATTGCTTTAAAGAGCAATAAAAATGTGCAATTCTAGTTTTACACATTGCATTTTATGATTGGACTTTATGTCAAACTACAGTCGTTAAATTTGGTCATGCTGCAATATTCGTCCTAATATTTACCTCATTAATTGCATTTCTATTTATACATACAAACAGTTCGTTGAAACATAACAAATGACTAGCTTCTCTATTACTCCTTCTTATCCCCAGTGTGCCAAGGTAACTAACTATAGGCCCTAAGGTGCACAGGGGCTCACAAGATTAGATACACCAGTACAGAAATAATGACGCACTTAATTTAAACCTCAACTCCATTGCATACAATTCTCAATTAAAGGGTAAGTAGAATAGTTACATTTAGTAATTTGCCCTGCAATATAATTATTTTATGTTCCACATACGTAGCAAAACTAATGTTTGGGACCAAAAACTTTATTTCCTACAGTCAAAGTTATAATTTGATGAACAATTTTGAATTTCCAGTTGAGTGAAAACCCGTAATATAGCCCAAGAATAAGTCAATATTTCTAGAAAGTGTGCAGTTGAAGATATAAATGTTCAGTATACAGAAAGCAAAGTTTGGTCATGAAGTGATGCAGAAAACTGAAGCCTGAAGGGGCCAAACTTGACTCAAGACTGAAATCGATTCGTTTCTGGGTCCATTTCGCCATTTTGCTCCGGAAACGATTCACCAATTCCGGGAAAACTCCCGTTCTCTGAATTAATGTTCAGCTTTAAGCGGAAATAGCATATATGGAGAGACAAGAGAATTATGATGGCATCGACAAGCGAGAAAAGAGAAAAGGATAAAGTAACAATTGCATGCATGCAAGAAGAAGATTTCACAAAAGGTCATTATCAAGTTATTCATTTGTGTAGAAAGGTTCCAGCAAAAATATCGCCAATTACTTCGGATAATCTCCCTTTTCTTCTCTCGAGCCGAAACAATAAAAAGAAAAACATAAAACAAGGGTTACAGCTTTTTTCTTTGTACCCCCAAGAAGGGTTTATTATATTAGAGGCCTATAGGTATACTACAACTTTTACATTTTAACGCGATCCAAAATGGCCGCCATCAACTTTCACATCCATGCAAGAGTCCTATTTCACCAATGACATTTACGATTTTTTGCTCTGGGCAAATATTTCTTCACTCCAGTAGTATCTTTCGGCAATTGAACAATTATATTCCTTGTACAACACCAGTTTGAGCATCATTCCAGCTGTTATTTTTGATTAATCTCCAGTTTAAGTATTTATATACAGCAAAAAAAAATAATTTCAATTCAGAGTTTCCTGTGTGCCCATTATTGGATAAAATCGGAGCTCTGCATCCTCAATAATGCAACATTCATACGAAAATAGCTGTATAGATCTTGCTATTTTGGATATACTAATATTGAAATTTATAAATAGCATATCCGTATGTTGATTTGGGTAAAACACGAGAATAATTATTTTCCACATTTCCTTTTACAGTTACCGAAATCGCAGAAAGTGCAACATCTAAAACGCCTGTATTCATATTTTATTATTTGCTGCATCGATATTTTCATCGCATTCATATATTCCCGCATGCTTTTAATGATTTATCAATAATATGCACCATAAATCGATATTTATGTATCGACTTGGCGATTCTTTTGTATATAATACTTGTATTTGTACCATTTCTTTACTTTTGTGACTGAGAAAATGGCGAAATAAATTGGAGATAAAAGCAACTAATAAGAGCACTGTGAGAATAATCAGCAAATACATTTTTGGAGTAAAAACTGCTGTCGAAATTGGTTTACAAATATTCATAATCACTTTACACACTTCGTTCGTACAGCTCCATAGTGATTTCTATATCTATAGCCTCAGAACATCATTAAAATTGCTAGAAGCTACTGATCGATAAACTTTCAATTGAGTTTGCCTGAGGATAACCGCAGTCATATGACCAGTAATCCATGCCATCTCATCAAGGTCTTTTCTATGTAAAAAGCTGTTATTACCACCGACAAGTTAGGGTGTGTTTGTGAACAAGATCCGGCTTTTTTTAGCAATGGAGTACAAACAGACATTACTTTCAAAAACTCACATGCGTTAAAATCCCATACAGTGAAATACAATTTAAAATAAGTCTAGTTTCCTGCAAGCTATGGCACTTCAGGAATTCTCCCTTTAAATCTTCTTCCAAAAATTACAAAAACCTGAAACCAAGACAGTCAGATTTGCGATGCACTCAACTTGGTCTTGAAATTACTACCACATTTGCAGATGAATCATTGGCATTTCTGTACTGTACAAGCCCAAAAGTACGCAGCATAGGAATCCGTTTCAAGATTTTAAAAATATCAAACTTTTTTTAATGAAAAAAAAACAAAGAATATTCAGCATTTAATCATTTATCATTTGCAGCACGTTTCTACTTTATTCAGAATGACTGACGGAAGTTGTGAGAAAACTTGTCAAATATACTCCATTATATGAAAACAAACGCTTCCTAAAGTATATATAAAAAAAGAATAGGTACGAGAAGAAAAAACTGTTCGCACAAAGGAACTCAATTTTGACGAGAAAAACCGCAATAACGCGGGGGGAAAATGGCGCCCGGTTTGGTGTATGGCGTGTCGGAGAATGCTAAATTTGGTGGGAGTGGCCGAGTCATATGTGGAGAACAGCAGCAGCAAGACAGTTGTTATTGCCTCGCAACGAATGTGTAGCTGCTTTTCCCAACATCCCAGTAAACTAGAGACCAATAAAGGTCGGCAACCAATAAATGGATGCGGCCATCTGGTCCCTGATCGATACCAACATGCCCCATTGAGACAATGGAGTAGGCAGCACGTCACACTGGGCGTCCCATCCCCCCCTCTCCTCTCTTTTTCTTTCTGTACCATGCATTGTCATATTTCCTGTAGACACACGCATTCATTGTTGTTAATTGCCATTCAAAATTGCAAACATAATTGTATTGCAATCACGTGATCGCATGTTTGTTATTTGCATTATTGGTTTTGATGTTACTGTATATATATATATATATAATTGGTAGGTGCAATTTGTACAATAAAACTACATGATAATTTAAATGCTATAAAATGTTAATATACATAATAAAATTGTCGATTAAATTGCAACATTGTGTACGTTAATTATGGTCAAGATTCAATTTTCTATAGCCCCAATTTGATTTCTTTAAACTTCACAATTAAGCTGGACATTGGGCATACTGCACAAACTATGTATATATAAAACAAAGAAATGGGGAAATTCTGTAAATTAGTCATTGGTTTGTTCAGGTATGGCTGTGATATTAATTAGTACGTACTCATCAATAATTGCGGGACAAAAATTGGAAAAATCACAAGATTTCTGTTTTTCCACTATAAATGATATATAAAAGAAAAGTTACCCTGGAGCCCGAACATATAAAAGTATTTTCTTTACCAGGATATATGGGTTAGGCAACGAGTGCACTTTCAAGTGAAGTACTACAATTCAAGCTATAAACACTGAGCGCATCATGTAAAATGCATTTTCCAATCTAATGTAGCGCCTCTTGCGGCGGCAGCACGAAACAAGATGGCGTCCTTCTCCCCTCCCCCAATTCCAGTAAATTATGCAACACTCACAAAAGTTTCTCCCCATTAAAAAGAAAAAATCAACAAGTTTAGTTTTTCACGAGGGAATTATTCTTAAGAAAATACTTTTCATTAACATGAAAATCAATAGTAATTGTTTCGAGCAAAAAAAAAGTAAAACTACTCTAAGTACGTTAAATATTTCAGTGTCATCTTGAATGTAGTACGGTATTCCCTTGTTGACTCATTTTTTCCCCTTTTTCAAAGAAGATCCAAAACCCACTAACAACAATGCAAAACCAGGACTGATGGATGAAATGGATGCACTTGCAAAGAGTGCCATACTTTATGGCACTCAACAAGGGCCTCAAATGCCATCATTTCCTTTTCCCTTCTTTACCTTGTTCCTTTCTCCTTCAAAGATATTCCGGTACATTGCACCATATCCTTGGACAAATCCCCGAATTTCACGTTCACTGCATGTATCTGGCCAAATAATTAAGATGCAAGTCCACTGCTATGGTATATAAGAGCTTTGCAAGAAGCCGATATAGTAAGAAATTTATGATCTGGCTGGCACCCATAATGGGAACAACTGCAAATTTTGCGACCGTTTCTCAAGACAAAAATCACAAGAAATTATCATCGCACACAATCATTATTTTGGCGTATACATGACATTCGTCTCAGTCACATTTATGCAATATTTAAAAAAAGAACAAGATTAAAGGAAAACCTGCAAATTGGATTTCATATCACAATTCATTTGATTTATCTACAAAATACTCAATTAAATGTGCACTATATGTGCTTATTTTTTAAATTAATTATGTATTCAAATGAAAATGATTGTACATCTTACAGAACAATCACTGTTCTAGAAACCTATGTCATTTCTAAACATGTCTGGAAATATAGTTAGAGTGGAAAGTTATTTTTGTAAACATTTGGCACAAATACATGATAGAATTTAGTTTTTTGTCTAAATCGTTAATACTAAAATTCAGCATTGTCTGTATAGTAGTCCAGCATTCATATAATTAAGTTATAGATTTCCTATATTAAGAAAACAAAATAAGGAAATTAAGTCAGTGCACCGAATGAGTCCTTATATATCAGAATTCCAGATCACGTATTTTCGCAAAATAGGGAATTATTTTCAAAGTTTTGGATTGGCATTTACTCCTTAATTCAGAGGAGTTGAAACTAAATGTCAAATGATGTCATCATCATCATCATAATCATCTTCGGCGCTGTCACAGTAATAATCGCCATAAACGGCCAATCAACAGCGTGACAATTTATTGCAGGATCGCATGTTGAAACTATAAATGCTCGCAACTACAATTTTGACAATCTTTGCACGACAGCACTTTGCAGAGTACAAAATAAAAAAAAGCATCACCATCGCCCGCATTCCATAACGACTTTGAATTTTTCTCCACCCACAAAACAACATCAATATTCCGATTTAAAAAAAAAATGTAATTCCAACTGAAGCTAATGTGATAATATAATAAAAAATTGATCATCGGTTCATGGGCACAATCAAACTCATATTTCAAAATGGTACAATAAAATAGAAAACCTTATAATGACTGAATGCGCAGATCAAGGGACCTTTCCCAATTATTAAACTGATGTAAAGATGCACTAAATGATTAAAAGTGTAATAAATATACAAAATTATCACTTGAATAACCGCCGCAACGTATTTAGTATATTGGGACTGCATTGCGGTACAATAATGAAAGTAGTGAGTGTGTCACCACTCTGTAATCCCATAGGACACCACCAGAGGGCGCTAAGAGGAACTACACACGTAGTAAATTGGTTTAAGTGAATTGGTGTGAAATTTGTATATGAATAAGCTGAAAGTGCGATGCCAATGTCCCTATTGCCAAAAAGACCAATTGAAAAGAAAGGGCTCCAGCAAACAACACCTTTGTTTCATCCAAAGACAATCACTTTCTTCAAGTGATTGGCTCTATTATTAGAACACCTGTAGAAACGTGTGAAATTCAAGCTTTTTGGACCATTTAAAAATGTCTGAGAGGCCAAATTTTCCTACCCACGTCTTGCATTTTATTGCTAAAAGGCGTGGTTACTGCATTCCTCGCTGTCTCTTTTCTTAAGACGTCCTTCAAACATCTTCTTCGGCACGACCAACATAATTATTCACTTTCGCTCGCCAACAAAATGTCCAACATGCAACAATAACACGTGTATCTCTTGTAGTAGGTGGAAGAGTATAGAAACGAATGGAGAAAAAAAAAACAAGTAATGCATGTTTGTTTTATCCTGTATACAGGATTTCCATGACAAAACGCCATACATGAAACACTAAAGTTGCCAACTTAGTGCACCATTCAAAGCCACATTTTGTTTGTGTGTAATCTTTTATGTAATCAAAGAGTTCATGAGCCGAAGAGGATAAGAAAGATGTAAAACACAAGGTGTTATATTTCCCACCGACTATCATCATTATTTTTATCAATGGCAAAAGAATGGAAACAAGTTGTCATTCACTTGCAAAATTTGCACAGCAAATTCCCAAAGCTTAAATTCAATAAATAAAGAAATGTAACCTCCATTTGTGTCCTGTGTATGTGTATAATGTTTTATCTGTTGGAAAAGTTTTTTGAATTCCATAGTTAAAATTAAATGACAATCGTGGACGTGAATCTTCTGCAAATATATACACATCCACTTACAAAGGTGTAATTTGAAGTTTCGCAAAGCAATTTAGAAATTAAAACACGTAATACAGTATATATAACAATGCTGCGAAGTAAGTAGCAAAGTGTATAAAAGAAAGTCGTTTTATAGATAACATTGTAACATTTTCAAAAGCTCAATTACTGAAGGCAAAAATTCACGTTTTTTTTTATAATTTAAGTTATTTTAGAAACAGTTTAACTGAAATTAACCCCATTCAAAAATAAATCATTGGCATTCATCATGATTAGGATAAACAACTTTCAAATTCAGAGACCTTGCACACTGAAATGAATAATTACTTGACGATAATGTGGCAGCCAATTAAATTGACAATAATATAATCAGGTCATTTCAATGTGAATAATAAACAAGTCTGCTATTCTCAGTTTCACTTTAACTAACCTCACTTGTAAAGAAAAAAAAAGTGCTAAATGACCTATAGGCAACATGAATACAAATACAGGAGTTGCACTATTAATCCTGGTGGAAAAATATCAATTTTGTTGATAAAGTCAAGAGTCAAGGATAAACATTTTGAGGCAATTGGCCTCAGGTTTTCATTAACTAGCCGCCCCATAAAACATGTTTTCCTTCTTTCTCAAGATACTATCACCTGAGTGTGTGTGTGTGTTGTCGGCGACAAAACCTCCCAGCAATGTTAATAAGTGACCCCTCTACAGTCCACTCAGTCCTAGTCCGGCATAAAAATCAGTTTGCTTTCTTGTTTTTTTTTCCCCTAGGTTTGTCATTGACATTTTTATCGCGTGCAAAGCAGTGAGCAAAAGCCTGCTTCTGCCCATCTGATCCCCCCCACCCCCCACAAATTGTTCATTTCCCGGCCTATTATGGCCAAATTGCTCAACATTAGCCCCTTGACCCCCACCAAAAACCCCAAAAACCCCTCCTCTGATAGGTATTTGAAACCCCGCAGGCCAAACTGAGGCAATGGCGGAATGGCGGCCATTGCGCCAGTTTCTCCTCTTTTTTTGTTCCCTTCTTTGAAGCCACGCGGCCACCTTTGCCTTTTATCCTTCATCCTTCAGCACAGATTCCTTATTTCAAGAAGAACCCCCCCCCCCCACCCTTATAAGCCTACTGGCAATACCCTGGACAAACACATCGTCATCCCACACTCATTGTTGGCATACCATTCTTTTGCCCTCCAACCTTTCGCCCTCTTCCCAGTTTCCCTTTCGGCCTTTTCCCTTTTCGCTGCCCAAACACAGAAAAATCTGGGCAGCAAAAGGGGAACATGTTGTATGGACTGCAAGAATTTATACTGTTCTTGTTACATTCCCCCTCCTCTATTCCCACTCCCAAACAAAAATGCATTTTTCACATTTCACCTTAATACTACCTCAAATAAGAAATTTTAGGTGTTATATCTCAACCATTGTTCTCAGATAATAATACTGTATGTCTTAGGTTTAGAGTGTATCTATATACTTACATTTCAATGGATATTTACAGGAATTACAAATTTAAATACACAAATTTAGAAGTTATTCAACCCATCAAATACTTTCAGAAATTTTTTTTCTTTCTTGATTACTTACCAAACATTCAACTCTGAATTACACAAAGGAATCCCGACATGATATAGTATCTTAGATCCATATGTATTTCACAGTTTTTCTCTTGAAGACACTAGATCAGTAAGACAAAAATGATAAACACTGAATGCGAATTAGGTCTGAGATGAATAACCGGTCTTCATGTTTGATTTTCCAAAACGATTTTCATGATTTCTTTCCAGGTTTTGTAGAGGCAGAGGCAGTAAAAGTAAGCTTATTGCATGCGAAAGCAAACAGCGACGACATTTTGACATGAAACCCATAAAAAATGACCTATGGGATCATCATAAAAATTGATATGATCTTTCAGCAACGACTTTGATTTGAGGAAAGGAAAAAGGGAGCTTGGAAAGGGGAAACAGAAAGGGGGGAAAAAAAGGAAGGACCCTTTTGGCCTATATGTATTTGGAGCAGCTAAGAAAGGAGGAAAAAAGCTGCCACCCGAAACTGGCGCCAACAAATTCCCATAGATTTATGAATGGAAAACCTGAAAACCACAATGTGCATATCATGAAAGGTATCTGGCTGCAGGGAGTTTTTCAAAGGTCCAGCTATACAGTTCCTGCAAAGACCTTTCTAGACACATGTAGGAGTGTCTGCAGACCCTATACAACTTTTCTATAAGCCAACCAACCTATACTACTTATCAAATTTCTTTTTCAACTTATCCAAACAGTCTGTGATCGTGAAATTTAAATTGTAAATATCCGTTTTCCAACTCCTTACTTCAAAATTTGTGCAAAAACTAACACGAGGTATATACTACCAAAACCCTAATCATATTTAGATATACAATACCTCTGTTCTTCTAATTATAGATTAAACATATCATAAATGAAAACATGGCTTTCTCTTCCAAGAGATTCAATAATAGACATGTACCCAGATTTTACATTTCCCAGATTTAACTAGGCCCTTGAACTGTTCAACAAGTTCAGTTGCAATTGTCATTGTTAATATGCGAGGTCCAATGCATCAATGGGCATCATAGGTCCCATATGTCAACAAGTGCGAACTGTTAACAACAGACTGAACTCGGCCGAAGCACGTGCTGTTGCAATTGACTTTTACAAAAAAGACCACCAGGTGGCTTTCAGAAGATAAAAACGGTAACTGGCTGGTGAACACTTTTTGTCCCCTTATTTCTACTTCTTCAACTTCTGTTGTAAGTGATCTTTTTCCTAGTTATATAGGTGTGTTAGTACACAAATGGCAGGTGTGCGACAAGGACTTCACCAGTGTAGCCTATCTATCTGTCTGTCTGTCTGTCTGTCTGCGCAATAATCCTTTTGTGTTTCCTTCGCCAAAAACCAGACCCTGCCCTCTTTGGACCAACAGGGTCAACAAAAAGGGGACAGAAAGGGGTGGACCCCAAGTGTCAAATAACAGACAGAAAAACAAACTATTATCGGTCAAACATTGTAAATAACAAGCAACCTTTTGGTTAACCTGAACCATTTTAGAGCCTTATAAATCGTCAACAAAACGTTGAAATCCAGTTTCAAACGATTTTATGACATGTAATAAAAATGTCCTCTGTTAGCTTTAATTGAATTTCAGTTCTATTCTCAGGGGGGGAAAAAAAGACAAAATAACGTGTGGAAATAAAACAATAATCGAGGGCGTAGTATATATATAAAAAAATTGACTTTGCAGAAAAGAGATTACAGACTGCTATTGGCCGTATAAAAATTAACTTTAATTGCTAATTATTTCGCAGGTGCCCATCTCCATGCAAAAGTATAAATTATATTATGACATTAAAACAGGATTTCCTATGGGAAAATTCAATTGCCTTTGAGGACAATGATCTGTTGCATTTTAGTGTTATTTTTTGGGGAAGATTGTCCCAAAAAATCAAGATTTTACTAGTTTTTATACAAGTAAGAAGGAATAATTTGCTTTGGATGCTCGCAAAACTTCTACTATTTGTTCATTTTCTTTAAACTTTTCCCTTTTTTACTCTGCTGGCCTACACAATATATTGCATAGTAAAAATCCCATATGCCACAACAAACCGCAAAAGACCTATTCATATCTCCATTTGGAAATGATTTCTGCAAGCACAAACTTGTATTGCAATAATTCCAACTGCCAAAAATAACATTCCCTTGACATTTATCCAGACAGGCTAAAAACCCGGACTAAAATAAAACGGATTTCTGCGCATACATGTCTCATTGGCAGTCTCATTTCAGACTTTTAATAACAGTCTTGCACATCATTTCCGATATATATATATACAGAGACGTGAAAAGCAAGTAAAACCTGCTTCTGGAAACCAGAAATCTGACTCGGTCCGTTCACAAAGTGCCCATTCACTTGTGTGCCCCACCTAGCCAAAAGCCTATAAAATGAACAAGAGAAGAGAAAGAAAAAGACCTCAAGGTCCTGGGAAATCAAACCCAGGAGAGATGTAAAGTGACTCAAGTGCACCCCATTTTACTCCAAAATCCCACTTCACAGTCTCAAACAGCACTGTGAATACACAAACACCGACCAAATAGCAGCTAGGTCTCACGTGAATATTAAAACAGCAACAATATGCATTTCTTTAAAAATCTTTTGGATTATACTGTATTATCATTTAAAACGAGAAGATTTCTACAGATGGTCCACAATTACTCCGTATAAAAATCCCAGCTTTTGTTAGGCTTTTTGCATTAAGAACCAGAAATCGCATCTCAAAATGGTTTTGATACACATAATTGGGTCAAAAACAGTCTAAAACCTGTGAATATTCTGGTAAGAGGAGTGCCAATGAGGTCATTTTTCACTGCAGGTCCAAGACGGGTATTTGAAAACAATACTATATACTTTTACTCATCCTATAATCCTAATCCAAGGTACGTACTGTATATAGGCGTTCACCCCAAAACCAATCAGCTCACTTCAAGAGAAGAGCACAATGCTGAAACGGCGCACCATTTTAGCATCCGTAACAAAAGACAGCTAAATACCCTCCTTTTACACCTTTTACACACATTGCTAAGGAATTTGGGCTTGTAAAATAGCCCAGGAAAGTCAAAATTAATCTCTTCCACAATTTGTCAACAGGACAAGGTGCATTGACATGATATTACTGTAAATAGTACTTTTAATTTCAAGATATGAGGACGCATTTGATACAAATCAAATCTGCGGACTGCAAAATTTCATTCCGAATCAGAGGAAAACTTAAGTGGGATTATAGCGAAATAATGCACAGATTAGCAGTTTTATGTGTGGTAAATGGCAACAATGTGTGCTATACACAAATTAATCCACTAGGAATTTTGGGGGGGATTTTGCCTTGTTGTTATTCCCCATTTATTTCGTTTCACACATCATAAAAACACCAAGCTAACTAAATCTTTAATTCAATTCAATCTTTCCGGTAGAACAAATATAAAACGATGACTAAAAGATCAGCAGACAAACCAGTCATGTAATAACATAAGCTGTATCATAAATGTCGGCTTAAAAAACACAGCAATTCACATATGTCCCACTAATAAATGCGAAATTTTGACACATTTAATAAATCATTTGTTAACTGTAATTATTTCCAAAAAAATTATTTTATTTTAATTATCCCTCTTTGAAAGTTAGCTGTAAAATAACCTCAAGGTTTCTCACAATTCACTGTTTATTTCGTTGATTTTATCTCAGTTGACTAATAATTTCCTTCTTATTTCATCGTTTCCTTGCGAATTCACTATTTCCTGTTATTTCTTCAAGATTTCCTTTCTTTTATTGTCAACCTACTTACTATACTGGACTCGTAATAATTAACAGGCAAGCGTGAAAACTAATTCGCGAATTGCATTGAAATAATTAGGCCTACCGCAATCTAAATTACAGGGAAAATACAATTACTATATTTCTATTTCATAATTTCTAATGTGTTTCCATTTGAACAGTTTCGCATTATTCCCAAAACTTCAAACCCAGATGTTGAGTGCATAATCTGTGTTATTAGTGAATGTGTATAGTATGGATATTATTATTTTGGCATGAGGAAACTTGTTCCTCGCAGATGTAACTCTCAACATAACGTCTTCATTCACGATTATGACCCAGCCTGTAAATTTTGGCACACTGTGTGCGTTTAACAGTAGGAGATTAAAGAGAGCATAATAACATAAACCATTTGGGGCATCTGGATGTGCGCATGCACCGGAACCGGAAGTTCAGTTTAACTATCTATGCAGCAGCTGCTTGGCATCTGTTTTGGGGCAAAAATTGCAACGCGATTAATGACCAATATGCCCCGAAACGGATGCCCAACACTCTTCACCTCTATAATTAATTTGTCACAAAATCCCCGATCCGAAACGACTAATTCTCATGAAACATTCACGTGAGATCGTTGCATATGTCCAATAATAATAGTTTCCATACAGCATTAAACTGCTACCATTCACACAACTTAATTATTCCATCGCCCCTATGAAGTTGAAATATCAATGAAACTAATAATTAAACGCGTAATTAAAGCACTATTCGCCTATAACAGTATTTTTATTATTAATAAACAACTGGAATTGGCCAGGAATTTCCTGTTGTAGTTCGATTTATATAAGATTTACAGTAAAAGTTGCAGAAACAAAGTTGAGATGCCAACACATTTTACATACACAAAGGTATGATCTGTCAAAGTTTAGTTAAATTTCAACGAAAGTTGTTGAATATATAAACTAAAACCAGGGACTTGGAACGAGCGAAACTCCCAGTACATTGCAAAGTCGATTTTAAAACTAGGCAGCAACATGACAGATTTTTTCTATCCCATTCTGCGCAAAAATAAATCTACAAAGAACATAAAAATATATGAAACTTCAATTTATGCTGATAAAATCTAGGCCAAGATTGGTGAGGCAGGGGATAAGCGTAAAATCAAAGATATAAATTCGTATGTTTTTCCCCTTTTTGGGGCTGGATTTTGCTTGTAAAGATGGCAATTGCGGAAAAAAGGCGTGCAAAATGGAAAGTGCTTGTTGTATATATGTATTTTCCCTCAAGTCAAAATTGATACAATCACAAGTTTTCCCGTTTCCATGCACCACACATACACGAAAAAATAACCCTCCAACATATCCATTTATGCATGAAGCTGCAAACACCCCAAATATACAATTACATTATATAGCAAAAACCACTTGGAAACCCATGCATAAAAACGCCTAAAACCCAGCATATTGGCAACATATGTAAGTGAAACATTTGCCAAATTCTTGTATTTTAACCAAAAATAAAATTAATGTCATCTAAAACGTTTATTCTAATAACGGTATAGGGAATTAAGACCATTTATATTATCAATGTATTTCAATATTTATCAAAAATATGTGTTATTCTATTTTTGTAAATACACTGCTAAAAAAACTTGACACACTGTCTTAATTTACAATATCTTATCATTTCAAAGATAATTAGCTAGGACTCAACAACCTTCCCTTGTGATCAGCACATCAATTTTCCGTTTTGCACTGACATTATAGTAATTCAATAAAATAGCTTGAAGCTTCCTCATTTAAGCCGCCATTTTGTTATCCACCAATAGAAACGTATACTGTGAAATCGGCCAATTCGTTTTCTCAACAAGTTCCTCCTCTCTTTGCAATTATAATGAAGTCTTCCTTCATCCATTAGAATGAAAAGACATTCTGAGTGGTACAAAATGTCCAGGATTCCCTCATTTCGGCCGCCATTTTGAATTGAAACTTCCACGCAGCCAACAGAAAATCTATAAATTATGCTCGTTACGCATCATTGTATGAGTTGGTCTTGAAACATGGCGGTCAACAGGCCCTAAACCCCCATGTGGAAATTAGCAGCAGGCAACCGTGAAATCTGGCATGCAGAATGGAAAGTGAGTGTGTTGGAAGAAGAAAAAAAATTGCCCACAATGCAATGCAACACAAACACAGAACACAAAAGGTGTTTTCAAATGCTTGATTCCCAACGTTTTGTGCTGGCTTTCAGATATAACAATGTTAAGAAAGACCTTCCGGTGTCCTGCTGTACTGTCAGTTGGGTGCCCAGCCAAACGACTACATGCAATAATATGATTATAATAATTATGCGAGATGGGTGACGCCAGTCAGTCACACAGCAGCGCCACCGTGTGCAGAATGAGAAACTGATCTCCTTCATCCATGCACAAAATATACAAACGCCATTGTTGTTGCGTTGACGTGTGTATAACATGTGTAATCTTTACCTTCCATCTGTACTCTGTGCGAAATACTTTTTCCCAACAACTTCTAGTAACTATATACGTAAGTATATAATGGTACCTGGTGAATTTATCTCGTCACACATCAAAGCAATACAAATAAATCACTGCATGGTGAAGCTAACAGTAATTTACAGTCTAAAATACTCTCACCTAATCACTATTTTACTAATAACAATTGAGTTTTGGAAAAACCAATCAAATAAAAACCAAACTAATCAAAAGAAAATCACAAAACAGCTGAATTACCCCCACATGATTGATTGATTTGGCATCATCTGGAGTTGTATAAAACAGATGTGAGAAGTTCTCACCAAAATCCCTCCAAACGGATCTTCTAATTTCATTTGGCCCGTCCCAATTATGCCGAAGTTTCCTAGCAAAAATAATGAGTCTGAAGGGGGTAAAAACCCATGACGTCATATCTGATGGATGGCATATCAAAGTGGTAGATTTTCGCCCCAAGAACATCTTGATAAAATTGAGTGAAAGGGTACAACACTGCGGAGTGATATCATATCTTAATTGAAGACAACAAACACCATTGCTCATCGCATCTTCTTCAAGCATCCTGTGCAGATGTGACGCATTTCATTCATAAAAACCCAACAAGACTATACAAGTATATCACATGTGAGAGAATCTTCCTTACCTTGGAGTTTGGCAGTGTTGGTCGCCATCAGATTCTTGAGATAGGAGCTGGTGGCTTGCACTAAACTTAGGAAATCCTTTTTCACTGCGCTCACGAGGTGGTCCTCCATCTTTTTCAAACAACACGTCTTGCTCGAAGTACATATCCCCTTAGGCTCACCTGTCCCAACCGACACACCAAAAAAATGAAACAATCAGTACACATTTACTTTACATGCAACAATTTCGCACAAACTACACATAATAATAACATAGCATGGTTATGAGAGACCCTGCTGTGTCAATTTGCAACCGATTTTGCATGATTTCTTTTAAAGGATCTGCAATGGGCATTTTTAGAAATTGAAATATTCTCTATTAGCAGTTCTTTGCATAAATTCCTTGTAAAATTACGACACCAATGTATACGATTGGGAATTTCTAGAACTACATAGTCTTTGAAATCTTAATGGATTGCAATTCAACAATGCCATTTATTTGACTTTAAATTAGTGATATCAATGTTCCAACCTATTTATTTTTACTAAGTACTAATTTCCATGAAAATATTTCGGTCTAGAAAATGAACTACCACACTTCATTGGCAATTACTATATAATCTCCTTCATGTTATTTATACAAGTTCGTTTCCAGATATAAATGTTGCCAATAAAGCACAGTCAGCATTGTGCATCACTCTTTTGCATTTAGGTATAAGATAGATACTTACCAGAAAAAGAAAACAAAATGTGTGTTATATATTGTAGCATACAATATAGCAGAAAAAGATATTACTCAGCTTGCTAATGTGCTGAATGCACTCATGAATATGAATCATCCATCATCGATTTTATCCATTGGACATGTGCACACAGAAGGCCAAAAACTACACACCCATATAGTACTAACAAATACGTAATCTAGATTAATATAAAGCAAAAAAAGCCACAGTGTTTCCTTTGCATTTACCATATATTTATCACCGACAAAGCAGGGAAAAACCAATAATTTTTCATTACATTTTTGGGTGGTTCCTTGCTTTTAATCTTACTTCGCCAAATCCCAAATGGTTAATACGCAATTTCAAACAAAACCATATTATTAATCTGATAAGATCAGATTTGTTAAAGACTAATTGAATAAATATATTGCACAATGCGTGCACGCCATCTGGTGGCTGAATTAAAAAAATACAGACTTTTGGCAGTCGCACCACGAAGCGACTGGATTTAATAAAGCGGTTCTGTGATATTTTCATTGGTTTTGAAGAGTTTTGCATAATGAAATTGTGCTCATGTTGAGATTTGCATTGCCTGAATTTTACATTTTTGAAATATACATGCAGCAAACCTCCACAAAAATCCCGATGAAGGAATTATTTTATCGACTTTTATCCCTTTCATTGTGCAGACAATAAATTATTCATGGTTTCCAAGTTACTCTTCATTGATTTTATATAAGGATAATTTCAATGAAAAAGGAATAAATCGAGAATCGGATAAGACAAGAATACGAAACTATTTTGTAATAATGTACAAATGCGAAGTAATAAGGGAATAATTAAGTTGAAATTCCAATACATAAGTAGAAGCACCGGTATAATGAAATAATAAACAATTTAACAAATACACGTTTTACAAGATCTTTAACTGGAAAAGTAGGGGCGTGTTTTGATAATTATGAGTTTCGGATCTTGTCAAACGTGCATTTATTACAATTTTTATTTTCTAATTTTTAGTTTTTGTTTGTATTCGAATCTTGCAATCGAAATTTTTTTACGGACAGACACAAAAGCAAGCCAATGGGAACGTGGGAATGTAATGCGAACAAAATTCACTGAAATATCTACGATACTGTTGATATAATAACGCGAGTTAGGAATACGGAATAAAGCGAGGTATGGCGGACAACGCTAGATGGCGCCACTGTGCGGAACCCTTTGCTGCGGCGACGGACACCAAAGCAAGCTTATAAAAACGTGGGAAAAATGCAAAACATACCGTGAAATCATGTGTAATAATAACAAAAAAGCAATTGCTATAAAAGATTAGATTTTATACAGATATAAATACTTATAAAATATTAAACAATTATAAAAACCAGTTATAATTTCGCATGATTATTGTAAGAGAAAATCTGAATAATTTGATAGTGAAGTAGTATAAAGTAGTACCCATCATATTAATGACAATGGTAAAGTATGGCTGCTTCTTGTCACATTATTAGACATGAGAAATGACTTTAGCAGTCCTATATATATATTTTTGCATTTCTGATGAATTATGGATCGCTTGAAGACCAGGAGATGAAGAACAACACACACACAAAAAAAATGGCTACCGTTTGCTGTAGACCCCAAGCCCCTTGCTAAACATTTCCCACCCAAATTCCCCTACTTATCGATCTGAATATAATCATCATGTGGCTAGTAGTGGAAAACGTTGGCTCTTTAGTCGGTCATCATCCTCCGTTGTTATTATACATACATATTACAAGCAAATGCAACATTCTGGAAAATAAGATTTCAGCATCTTGGTCCCAAAATCGCACACCTGGATCCAGTTCAAGTTCAAAGTGATTAAAGAAATGTTGACAAACAGGCCTATAGATGACAAAGCAAGACAAAGCTGTCACAATTTTCAAATGCTGCAAAATTATGCGTTTCAAATTGTGCCGACAAACAATGCCACTAAACATTAAATGCTAATCGAGCAAGCTATGTACAAGGCTATATAACAGGACAACGACAACAAAAAATTAATGAAAAACCCGCTAAAGGCGGGAAAAAAATGTTACTATAATAATAATGACAACGAATGATGTTTGCATCGGATCGCTTGCTTTTTTTTCAAACCAGAACTGAAAAGAAAATGTGGAGACCTTTCTGGAAAACATGTTATGTAAATTATATTTTAATGATGTACCATAGTTCAAAAGAAAAGAAAAGAAAAATACTAACCTTTGCATTTATAAACATTTATAATGGATCGATCGAATCACGTTTTATTTGGCTTCTTTTCAAGAAACAATTAACTGCAAATATTCAGGGAAATCGGTTCAATTAAAAAATAAACAGAAAACAATTCTGAATTGCTATGTGCGTATTTTAAAATGTATGGGCAAAGTTGAAATCTTTTTGTTGCAAGTGCATATAAGTTACAAACTGTCTCGCAAAGCACTTCACTAAATATAGAGCAGGGAGTATATAATATAACTGCTGTCAATGACTACCCAACTTTCTGAAAAAAAGTGGATTTCATCACCGTAATATTCACAAAGATAACAAAAAATATATGCCAACAGTAGATAAAACAAACTGTGTAAATACATATTATTTACGCGCATCTAATCACAAGATAGGGACAGGAAAATGAAACAACTATTATTCACTGGGGTAATTTCCAAATTGCTATATTAATTTCAGCAGCTTATTCTCAGCTTGGTCGTTGACCTTGTGTTAAATCTCGCATGCCCATGAAAGAACAATTGCGCAATAAAGCTAGTTACTTTTGCAATAATAATAATAGCACAAAGTTCAACAAGTGCAAACAATAAATCTAAAAGGTCCATTGGAAAAAATTCCGGTGAAATTCGTTAATTTTTAAAGCGAACAAAGACACAATTTTCATCGCACGAAACATAATTATATATACTAATCCCGACAAAATCAATGTAACCAAAACGAATAAGGGCATTTTTCCACCAAATGTAGTTTATACTGCAAATATTTAACTTGAAAATTGCTAATTACTTCAAATAAAACACATATTGGAAGTGTCTATAGTGTTGCTAATTGGAAATGTTTGTTATCACTCTTGGCGTTATCAAAATTAAAAATATAAATGAAAACGTGCAATTTTAGTTTCCATCTAACACCAATGATGATGAAACTATTATCTTGTTGGCCTTATTTTGTAAATGAACAAATAAAACAGAAACCCCAACGTCATTTAAAACAAAATGTATATTGCAAATAAATAAATGAATGTACAAAACGAAATAAAGGAAAACCCAACTTCATTGAACGTGAATAAATAAATAAATACGATGGAAATGGGTCAATGAAAAACAATATAAATAAAATGCAGTTGTTGCCTTACAAATGCAAAACTCAATGAATAATAATACAACTCATTGCTATTTTCTACAACAATATACTAGAAATTTCTACAAGGTTTAGCTGTTTTTTTTCTCTCTTCCCCATCCACGAGGAAAACTTTAATTATTGTGGCTTTAATAGCATTTTATAAAATCCATAAATTGTAATTTACCTGGCATGACCTGAGGAAATTGGGTGACCAAATCGGAAATGCCGATTTGTTTGGTGGCCAGCACATTTCGAACTTGATCGCAAGATTGTTGCTGTTGCTCACTATTGCTATTGTCTGTGGTGGCTATGGCCATCATAACCATAGACAATACGGTCACAACAACACCGAAGACGGATGGCTGAAAACGCCGCCAGATCTGATGACGGGACATGGTTGCCACAAAAAAATATATAATCCTCTTCGAACAAGACTGTTTGTTGGATGAATGGTTTGGAAAAAGCCAAATGTGGATGCGCAAGCAACGGCACCTGTCTTTTTCTTCTTCTGGCAGCGGACAACAACAAAAAAATCCCTCCACACTCTCCTCTCTTTTCTATAGCCTATTGCAGTACTAAAGTGGCACGTATCCCTGCTTGTCCATCGGCAACAATAACATTGATGACCGTGTTCGCACTTGCGCACAGCCTTTTCTTCAGTCCACACTCTCCCTCGTCTTGCAGGTATGCGGCACGTTCGCGCAAGAAAGGCGAACAACCGACCTTCCTTTCGAGTCGGCGCCCCAAATGCCAGACAGCCAGCCGATACACTGCGTTCGCGCTTCGCCCGCGCTGCGGCGCTCGCATCAGTAGAGGCGCCCGAATCGCGCTCGTTCGCCGGCAGGCGGCGACAGCCTCGTTCGTCCCGATTGGCTGCCGCAGCTGACCAATCGTGTTCAGAACGTTAATCGCGGTCGTCACGACCGGTTGTGTTGTACATCACATCGGCCACGTTTTTCAGAATGCGCGGTTCAAATAAAGAATAAAAACTTCCGGATTTAATTTAAAATTAAACAGCAAGCAAGGAGGATTTTCTTTAAAAAAAAATAAAATTTGAAGCAATTAATTCTCGTTTTGATAGTCTAGCTTTGAAGGTAGTTTTCTTTGCAAATCTTCACATATGAACTCTGCAGGGAAATCGTACATTCAGGGGTAGCACTAAATTTGTTACCAGACTTGCACAATAGAAATTATTAACCAGCAGCTTTTATTGCATATCAATCACGTTGTATGCAAATGTTTAAACGATTTCAAAATATTTAATAACAATCGATTGCATTTGCATGTGTAAAATCTGATGAAATAATTTCTATATAAAAAATTACACATACATACATAAATCATCATTTAAGACAGTAAAGGCTACTAAAATGAGCTTATTATAATCGATAAGATGTTACCGTATTATTTCGTTGAAGTATTTTATAAATATTAAGGTATTCATTTGGCATATAAAATTCGTTTACAACTTTGTTTCATTTGGGTTTTCTGAAACGTAAAAGAAAATTAAACAATAATGGTGACCGGTATAGTAGGGTCTACTTTACCAACACCTTAGGGTTGACAATGATATATAAAATATATATGTAACAAAAACAATATGTAAATTCAATCTCCTACATATGAGCGTTCACAACATTCTCTTCGGCAGAAGCGGCAGTGGATTTGTGAAGGGAAGACCTTCTTGAAGATGCTATATCTTCATCTTCTTCACTACTATGCTCATAAGCAGCATTGCTGAATCCTATTTGCTTTGATGGTGTGAACACGGAATGTAATTTGGGTTGACTCGCACGGTGTCTCCGACCATTACCCTAATAACAAAAAATACATTATTCTATAAATACGTTTTCAAAAGTATAAAAACTGAAGCAAAACTACTTTCATAATAAATAATAGGAGTGTTAAATGTTTAATGAGTTGCAGTTGTTGATGGTTTTATTTTCCATGAAAGGAATCCGACCGAATTATTTTGTACTCGCTATATACAAACACAAGACAAATGCGAGTACAATGCAGTAAAAAGCCAATGCACTCTTGCATGTTGATATAGGTAGGCCTGCAATTAGCGTAGAGGTGGCGATTTTCTTACCTGGAGACTATTTCGCACACCCAAGGTGCGCATGCGCTCTCGGCTGTGTTCTCCGAACACGGAGTCTCGCCTCATTTCCAGCACCTTGATCGTCTCTCGTCGCATGCTCAGTTTCCGCATCCCGTTCAAAATCGGGGTTCCTGTAATATACAATAAATATTCAAGTGCCGCCACTACGAGGTGACAAATTAAAAAAATATATTTCGTGGAATTGCGGCTTACGTTTGCTCCCTTCCGCCGCGCCTTCAGCGGAAATATTAAAGAAACGCTTCCTGAATGCTACGTCCAAAGTACCAACCCTTTGCTTCCTAGCCATCGATTTTTCCAGGTTGTGAATCGTTCTTCTTCGCCCAACGGCTTGATCGTTGCTGCTGCCTCCACTTTCACTCGTGTCATCTTCACCGTCCAATCCGCGAAGGCGCTGTCCAAAATAATACACTTTAATTTAGGATTGAATGAAATATAGTTAAGACCTTCACTGCACTGCATACACTTCGTCGATCTCATTAATGTATACTGTGTTTAGTTTGAATTTATATCCTTATGCTAATAAACTGTAGCATTTTTGGGAAGAATTAGACTTTTCGATTTCCTATCATTCTCTAATTCGATTTATTTCTCACATTATAATATGTGAACAACATTAAAAAAAAACTTGATCGTCATCTAACCTAGCAAATTAGGTTCAAAATAAGAGAAATTGTAAGTGCAGGTTTTGACACGGAAAACAGCGCACGCGTCTTTCAAATTTCATTAAATCCGGAGCATCAGGCTTTAAGCTTTGAGTGAGAATGAGTACTGATGACTGGCAATTTTACCTGGAAAGCTCTGGCAATCTCCACTGCATTTTGCTGGATGAAGGCTTCATCACTCAGATCATCTACTTTGCGGCTGCAAACTGCAATCTCCGTCGAAGCGAGAATGTGAGCCAAAGTCCCGAATCGATGGAAGATCATTGCCAGGAATTGAATGACGATGATTAAGCCGAAAAAGATGACGAAAACGAATCCAATGGGCTCGAGGTGAAGATGTTGTTTGTCTACATGCACCTGTGAAAAGACAATCGTTGAAACATCTTCATCTTGCCCCCTTAAACTTCAACTTCACCACACACACACACATACCATGCCCCTTTCTTCGATGACAGTAACGTTGATTTTCACTCCCAATGGCCAATTAATGTACAGATTATCCTTATTGAGTTGAAGGAGGAAGACGATGAGAATGAACAGTGCATTGAACATGAAGAACGCAAACACGGCTTTGTTGCGCAGTTCTTTCAGATCAGACACGATGCGTGCTTGCTGTTCCTTGTTTTCGTCGATCGGATGCAGGTATTTCTCCAACATATCAACCCAAAATTGACGTTCAGGACCCGTTAAGTATTCCACTTCCCCTCTTCTCAAATCCTTGTCTTCGATCCAATACGGGTTGATCAAGTCGTCGCGCTGCTGCTTTGGCTCTAAGTCATTTGCGTAAATATTGCGCTCGGTACAGAATTTGAAACAAGAAAAATAGATACCTTGACTACCACTTCCTCCGCTTTCGTCATCGCCAGAGAAAGTAGGTTCATCTTCCTCGTCGCTGTCTTTCTCGTTGACGGTGGAAAGGTGGCTATCGGCACCATGCCGTGCGTTCGTCGATCCTCTAGCGTTGAAAGAACGCCTTCTTGGAATTGCAGATGGAGCCATATGTTCCAAAGCTCTGTAATTATAAGAAAACCCAGTATTCTATGTTGTTGATGGCCAAGAGATAGAAGTTAAGACTTTTACAAGGAAGTACGCAAAAAAATGATAATCACCCTTCTATAACATCCAATCTCTTGTTCAAAGTATCCAAGCTGTCTGCAATCTTCATGAGCTGCAGTTTCTCATCATTCTGTTTTTCGTGGGTGCAGAACAAACAAGAAAAGAGGTTGGCACAGCTAAGTACCAATCCCCCTTCCAAGTCTTCGCTGCTCGCGCCAAAAAACTCGAGCACATGGTTCTTCTTGGCTGCTTTATTACGTTCCTCCAACTCCTTCCTCTCAGCTTCCATTTCCTAAACGAAGACCATTGATGCGCATTTCAAACAGCGATTACTATTCGCGATTCGTACAATCAACGTACAGCCTTCGTCTTCTTGGTCTGCACTTCCCTCGTGCCCCACGTTACGATGTTGAGGTTTATAAGGGAGTAGATGATGAGCAACAAGTACATGGACGGAATACTCAGGTAATATATGAGTCCCGGAACGACACACCAGAACTCCTGAGGGTGGAGTACGGCAGCGATGAAGAAACTTCCCGTGATGATGATCAGGAAGATGAAGGATGGCGATCCGATACCGTCTTCGTTCATTTGTAGGGAAATACCCACAAGGACGGCCATCATGACCAGAGCGTACGCAGCACTCATAATCTGCGCCAGAAGCAGTTGGAAATTCGGCTTCATTGTGAAACAAACAACTATGAAGACCAAGATGGGGACGATGTTGGCGTAAAACGAAGTCCAATTATCGATTCGGAAAGCTGCCACGAATGCGCCGACCAACATCAGGAAGATGGTCCCTGGCCCGAGCACTGTACCGGCCATTAACATCCCCTACAAATCGGGAAACAATAATGTCTAGCTTCCCTAGCAAAATTTTCTACCGAGGGGGACATACGTAACTTTGTAATTATTTACCTGATAAACAATATAGGGAAATGAAATGTTGTCGTTGACTTTGATGGTCCGTTTGGCATCCATTAGCAAATCCAAGATGTTGGCCATTGTTGATGGGACCCAACGACGCCTCTGGTTGTAAAACTCACCGAAGCCTTCGGGACAATGAGTGTACGCATCGGAGGCTGCTGAATATTCTACCCTGTAACCTCGTTGAAGCAGCAGAGTACAAAGCCAGCGATCTTCACCTGAGATATTCCAATTCCAATTCAAAAATAGTAAGCGGACGAATAGATGGATAGATATACGGTTATATACCTTGATCATATTGAACGTAATGTCTGGCCTCGTCCGATTTCAATGTGTATCTTCTCATAACATTGTCATCCATAAGGGCTTTTGCCCGAAACAAAGAGAAACATCCAGGACTACACAGCACACAGCCAATCATGTGCTCCGTTGCTTTTTGCAGCCAATGACCGATGGCGTACTCAAACTTTTGATACCACACCATTGGACCTAAAGATCGATCCAAACGATGAGACTCGTACAACTAATATAGTGACGCATAATAATCCAATGCCTTATTATTATCTTTCGGTAATAAAAACAGCTAATTGTTTATACCAGATCCAATGGGGTGAATTCTCCCACATGCGGCTCCCAAATTGCGATTTTTCTTCATCAGATCTACTAAAAGTTGGACAGCAGCAGGTTGGAAATCAATGTCCCCATCCAAAGTTAAAAGGTAAGTGTTTTCTGCGACAGTTTCCTTCCTGCCAACATCCATATCTCTTTCCATCAATTTGTGTCCCAGCAAATAGTACATGTACATAACCTTCAAAGTATACATGTACGTATATTGCAATTGTTTCTTAAAATCATTTTAAAGTATACTGTAAATTAGGCACCTGGCTCCAACGTTTACGATGACGGATCTTCATCTTATCCTTAAGATGAGTGATGAGTAAGGTTTTGCCAGGAAGAGTCCAAATCAACCTTCCTCCGTAAGGGGTTGGGATTTTCTTTGGAGGCTTTAAGTGAATGTTTGTTTGATGGACTTTGCTGCAAGACACGATGCAGATTGTTTAATTTTGCGTTGTCCTAGTATCTAGAAATAAAATTAGTAGGCCAACCTTGCAGCTTCGTCGATCACATTCACCATTTCCTTGACGAACCGATTAACAACACTGTCATCATCGTTCAGATCGCTTATTTCGAAAGCGTCATCGAAAAATATATGAGCTATTCGAAATAATTTAGATGAAACACTTTTTCAAAGTGTTAGTTATAGATATATGTATACTAACTCTCAAAGGAGTAATAATCTGGATCGACAATTTGAAGGTACCGTTGAGCATTCCTCCGAGCACTTTGGTCTTCGTCCATTCTGCAATTATTCGATAACATTTTGCTGTTCCATTTTGGAACAAGGTTTTCCCTATCTAGATTAAGTTGTGTTTATTACCTGATAATGGACTGCAACATTGAAATCATTTCATCTTTAGTTTCATGCCACATAGTTGCGCACGCATATATGTGAGTGATCTGGTCGGTTGCGCTCGGCAGAACTTTCTGCATCGCAGGTACCGTTGTGTAATTACTCTCCGTGTGATCCGAAATGGTTTCGTAGCACGGTGAAACATCCTTGTCCTCCACTTGCAGTTCGCTGTCGATGTCTAATTCCTATTCAAACCGTAAATAACAG
>WWPM01023910.1:0-18903 GCA_023279145.1 Glomeris maerens
CGTAATATAAGATACGTCTACTCGCGTCGCCTTTGCGGCTGCTTCTGCAGCTCCGCAGCACTCCGATCGGCCGGATGACGCATTGCAGGTGTATGGCCGCCAATCAAAAATGGTTTTGCAAGGCGCCCTCGGGAATGGATTACAGGGACCTCGAGTGGGAGTGGCTCGGTTCCCGCCCAACCAACCGATGTAAACACACTGGCTGCACAGTGGGCCAATGGTTGTGCATAGACGAAAAGTAGTGCCCAACGCAGGTGGCGTCAACTGGCACTCGGTATTCCTCCGCCCCAGCCTAAACACACCCTGCGATTTGCCAGTATAGGTTTACAGCGGAGGAGAGCTGCGCTGAATTTTGCAGTCATCCGCGATTCTGGTGAAGCAGTGAGGCATCCGGCGGTGCCAAAGTAGTGCGTGACTTGGGTGCTGAGGCAGGCCGTAAACGAGTGGTGGATACCGCTGCTAGGGACATCCCTACATAATCCAAATCCATCAGGCATGGTGAGTTTTGTCACACGTCTAACGATTAATCCTAACGATAAGCCAGGGCCTGTTTCTCGTTTATTTGCCAGTATTTCGTGAAAATAGTGCTCTGTGAATGTAGGATGGCGGAAGCCGGTTTGCGCGGAAAACGTTCGGTTGGCGCCTTGCTTGTCAATATGGCGTTCGTTGAGCTGGCCTGGCGATTCGAATTTTGTCGGCAGACAGACGGGTTGAGATTTCGCAATCTGGCCAAAATGATTTAACGCCGGGGTTCAATGTTGGGTTATCTAAGGGCATACACTGTAATATCGTTTTTTCTCGCTGTGTATACATACATATGGGGCGAGTTGTTTGCATTAGAGGGGGTTGTGGGAAAAGAAGAAAATTCCACAGATCGATAAAATGATGATGGCGAAGACAAACGGCGCGCCATACTTTTATTACCGGTGGTTCAACGTTAATATCCGGTAAAAAAGCAGGAAATCGTGTTACTAAGGAGGGGGAAAAGAAACTAACATCCTACATAACGCGAAATGTTTTTGTCTTCGGAAAATGAAGCGGGAAATTCGAATGATGCATGTGTAAACGGGGAAAGTAACGCCATCTGGCGAGTAAAAATTGCATATTAATTTATTTAAAAATGGAGAATCTATTTCCCGCCGTCAACGTAATGAATTTATAATGGTGAAAATTTATTTGCTTCATCTGCATCGGCTAATGGATAAAATAAGAAAAACACTGCAGTTTGTGGGAGTGGCATGTAATGGAAGTATGTCTCTGATTGGTTGTGTAGTCGAAATCGACCCCAGTAGAGTTGCAGTGTGTCGAACGGCGGGGTGATGCGCTTCTGCAGTAACGAGCCAGCAACCGCAATTGTTTCGACGATAATGCGGAGCCATTTGTTGCTGCCACTCCCCTGAAATTGCGGGTTGCGCATAATGCGTGAGGAAATGGCATCATTTAAAAGAACAATTACTGCTGAAATGCAACTGGACTTTTCAAAAAGAAAAACATGTTCGGTGATTTAGGAATTGAATTTTAGATTTCGGTGAAATGAAAATTAGTGTAGACATTTTTATGTTCAAATGCGACATGCAAATCAATGTAATTTACTTCAAAGAATGCATTCAGATAATTGTAAAGATTTTTTAACGTTAGTTATGAAATACATATGTATTGGGAACATAGAGGGCTTTGTTGCATTTCGTATTGTTCCCTCCCCCCCCCAAAAAAAAAATGTAATTTTGAATGCTTAAATGAAATTAAATACAAAGGGAAATGGATTATTTAGAAGTACAATTTCACATGATGAAGAACACAATTTACTGGCATACAGTGTTGTGTATTTAATGTGTCCTTTCCGGCATTAAATGCAGGGTGGATATGGGCAGCAAACCGTTTCAGGGAAATCACACAATGCTGCATAATGCGTATTTACATAGAAATTAATTTCGGATGAACGAGTGTGCGGTGTAACATGGAACGTTCCATTGCAGAAAAGGGAGTTGTGCTGGAAGTTGATGGCGCTTCTGCTCCAGTCTTTTATATGTCTAGCCATTTGAAATCACAAATCTAAATGGCATTCTACTTACGTGGACAAAACAATCCTTTGTTCTGTGAGTCGCGCTCGATTTAAAGATTAAGATTCTGTTATAAGTAGGTATACGTGTATTAAAAAAGTTGCGTGAGAGAATAATGGTGACAGTTATTGGTTTGCGAAATGGTGAACCTTCGTAAATCGAGGTTCAATGGCGTAAGATTTCCTTATTTCATTTGTTTTTTTTTGTTCCGGATGGAAGTTAGTTGGGATGTTGGAAGGCCGATTGAAATAAAGTCCCTATAAATAGGTCTAGGTGTTTGGTTTTGCTCTCTTTTACCCTGGAAGAAAAGCATGTTTCGCAAATTGGTTTAGAAATGTTGCCTGACTTAAATTCAGACTGTGTGTATGCTGTGCTCTTGGAATTAATTAAATATTTATTTAGTTTTTTTTTTGCTAACTTTGCCGTTGTTTTAATGCACCTGTTATTATTGCTGCTGTGTCTGTAAATTTCTAGAAGTTGTTCGAATATTTTCGTTTCCCCAGTGATATAAATATGACCATGAATCAAGAAATTGATACGTGATAACAAATTGTGATACAGTACCTTGAGTCTCATATCTGCTGTGTAGAAAGAAGGAAAATTAAATAGAAAAACCGATTGATAAAAATCGATATGTTTGAGCGATTCATTGCTTGACAACTGGAGTATGTAATACATTATGAACACAGAAAGAATAAATCGAAGAAAGCTTGTTAAAATTGTAAATTATGACAACGTAAATTGCTACCACTTAGTTACTAACTATTTTGTTGAATATGGGAATTTATTTGATCAAATTTTGAAAAAAAGACTACTATAACAGCATATACTTCAGTTGTAGTAAAAGGTTCGAGAAAGAAGATGTGTTAATTGCTATTTGTATGAAATTGTAATTGCAGTTATTAAGTTTTAAGTGGGATGTTTTTGCGGTGCCGCAGGATAAAAAGAGGCAAATGTGCCTTATTTATCAATAATGAGTGGAGAAAATTATATGGCTGTTATTTTCCAAAATGATGGCGTCTTTATCACCCATTGGCCTTCACCGTAGCCTACTCTTATTCCAGCTTTTTTTGACTTCTTTTCGAGGCCGACTGTTTGTAAGCAGCCTAATGAGGTTATATATGCAATTTGGTAGAGTAGTTTTGTGCAGTTGTCTGACCAGTTTGGTATTTTCAACATTGGTGGTTGGTTTTGTAAGTGGAAAATGGAAAGAAAGCAAGATGGCCGCCGCACAATTTCGAACACAAAACCGGTTTTATTCGTAGTAGTTGAGTTCGGCTGTGTTCAGAAGTGCCAAAACATGCAACAATTACTTACTTAGTGGTCGAATGATCCCTGGCAACTGTTTGGTTTAATTTTAGAAATTGGGATTGTTCTTGATCCGTTTTTAGATTGTTTAGGAGCATCACTGCTTCGGGGATTTTGTGAATTTCGGGGAACGTTGTGACGTCACTGCAGTCTCTGGAACGGGGATTTTCCCGCCTCTATCTTGTTTTTCGTGTTATATGTTTGTATTTCATTGAAATTTGCAATCGGTTATATTTGACTGCGTTGTTGTTTCTTCCCCCTCCCCCCTCCTGATGAAATGGGTTTCTGGGGAGATTTATTTTTGAAGTTTTCTGGTAAATATTTCAGTAAATCGAAATTGTTGCCAATGGTTTGTTAGAGAATGCGAAGATGGTTTTCTTAGAATGCAAGCGTACACAGTGCATGTTGACAGCATAATCGTCGGGAGTTGGTGCGAAATTTCTGTTTAGCGATGAGCAATTTGAAAATGGCACATTTATCGCGAGCATCCTGGAAGGGAATTAATTGCTGCGACTTCAGTGGTTGTTTTGAAACGCGTTTGAATTGAATATTTGCAAAATTGTTAACAAAAAATGTCTTGGCTTATTTCAGGCCGATCAACTCACAGAAGAGCAGATTGCAGGTAATTTTGTGCGTTTTAATAAGTGTATAATTAAATTTAATGGATGCTTAAAATGTTTTTTTGCAGAGTTCAAAGAAGCGTTTTCCCTTTTCGACAAAGATGGTGATGGTACAATCACGACCAAAGAATTGGGGACGGTGATGAGGTCCCTGGGTCAGAACCCAACAGAAGCCGAGCTTCAGGATATGATCAATGAAGTCGATGCCGACGGTTGGTTGCGGTTTGACCCGTGTTATGCATATTGCATGCACGGCTCGATAATATCCGAGTTTTGAGCCGTGATGGGTTTCACCAGGTAACGGTACCATCGATTTTCCTGAATTCCTGACGATGATGGCTCGCAAGATGAAGGATACTGACAGTGAGGAGGAAATCCGAGAGGCTTTCAGGGTGTTCGATAAAGATGGCAACGGATTCATCAGCGCTGCTGAACTCAGGCATGTTATGACAAACCTAGGCGAGAAGCTCACGGACGAAGAAGTGGATGAGATGATCAGAGAGGCGGATATCGACGGTGATGGTCAGGTCAATTACGAAGGTGAGATGGATGATCGGCTCAGTTGTGTTGCAAGCTGAACCCGTTGGGTTGCAAATTATACATTTGCGGGTATAAATATAATGCATTTGCCCTTTCCGGGTTGAATATTGTCAATTTTACGTAGACGTCAGTATACAATATCACTTTTTTTTCTAAATTGTGCAATTTGCATTTGGTAAATTCTGACAATCCCCCTGTATGTCTTAATTAATGCTGAAAGTATTTCATTTGTATTCCCATCTCCTGTTTTCATTGAATAGAAAAATCGATTAGTTGCAACCAAAATGAATGATCAATAGCTGAACCCTGTCTAAAAGATTGTATAATACAGATGATTTTTTTTAGCAAGTTGAAGTAGTATGCCACTTTCAAAAGCAATTACTAGTTACACTGACAGCTTAAATACCGTAAATCCGCGATAATAAGCCGGTCTTGAAAATAAGCCGGGTTAAATAATCAAAATTTGCAAAATAAGCCGGTCTCGAAAATAAGTCCCCTTTAATTGGATTAACCGATCAACACGACTAAAAAAATCACTAAACCTAAAAAATTTAAATTCAGTTCAGTTTTCATTTCCTATCATAAAAATAAAAAAAATTGTTTCTTGCAAATTTTATTTATCACGAGAAATTGGAATTTGCATATTGCATTACAAAAACGCATCCGTGGTAACTTGATATTAACAGAATAAACCGGTCTCGAAATTTCGCCAGTCTCGTAAATTAGCCTGGTCAAAAAGGAAAAATTTAAAAATAAGCCCGGGATTATTATCGCGGATTTACGGTATTTCCATTGAGATATACGTGATGGGGACATTGTGTAGGATTTAATAATATACGGCCGTCACTCTACCTACAATGTATTCAACGAAAGTTGAGAAAAAAGGCGCGGTATATGAGTGCTCGCAATTGGCTAAACTGAGAAAGGCGTAGCATAAGCCATGCGTGCAATTGGCTACATAGAAAAGGCGTGTCTTATGGCTTCTGCTGCTAAGCAAAATGGCGGAATCTGTGCTTGATGTTTCACACAACGCCCCAGCATAAAATTACATTTTTGTAGGATTCATTCATATATCCTTGAATTTTACTTCGAAATTTCAGCTGAAATGTTTAATGTACAAGACTACTGTGTACTGTATAAACAATTCATAATGCAAGTACGTGTACGTATATGTCTCAAGAATTGCTAACGTTTTCTATAAGCATACAAGCAGGTTGACATCTTGCTTTGGCTGCTAAACACGCCCACATGTCAAGCGGTTGTCGCTATCCAATGAGGTTCGATTAGGGCACGCCATTTTTCTCAACTTTCGTTGAATGAATTGTAAAACTAAAATTCTGGAAGGGGTGGATAGGATAAGGAATGGGAGGAAAGCAGTTGTAATCCTCTAGTGTTAATTTGCCTCTAGGGAATCCAATTGTTCAGAAAACCAGAATTTCTTCTGGAATATCCTTTAGCATGACCGATAGTCTATAATCGCCACTGCTATGTACATACGTACTGTAAAACCTGTAATTGAACGTCTTGGCGCTCCATTTTTAACTCCTCAGCTGGTGTGGTGCACTATTAGAGGTGGTGTTCAATTGCAGGTTTTACGGTGCTCATATCGCATGAATTTTGTCGGGCGAAAAAATAAGTTAGTGAATTCGATTCGGTATCAATGTAAGTAATGAATGTGGATTTGGTTTTTCAGAGTTTGTGACGATGATGACGTCAAAGTGAAAACCTACATCGAGAAAGTGATGTAATTATATTAAACAAAAAAAACAACGGTTGGTTTTATCTTGGATATCCCTGCTTTCAATTACTGCTGTCAACATCGGCGTTGGTAGACCATTGTCCCCTTTCCTCCCCTCACGAGAAACTCCTTGCCTCGTTTTGAGAAAAAGAAAATAATACAGCCAAAATTCTGTTTCGAGAATTCGTTACGTCTGAATTTCATTTTATCTTGACGCTACTTTCCCGGCAAGGTGAAAGGACTGCGAGATGTATAAGCCAACAAGTTGTCCATGTGGTTTGCTGCACTCGCTCTTCTCTCTATTCACCAGAACCCTTCTGAAATTTCACACTACGTTTTTACTTGTTTGATATTTTTCTTTCTCCTCCACCTTATTCCCTCCCAGTTTACTGGCAACAAAAGCGAAAACCAACTGTCCGCGCTTGCTTTATTATTGTCAGATTAACTTGTGTTTTTGTACCATACTTGCTAACAAGGATCGGAGTCCTGACAAAATAAAACTTAAAAAAAAAAACGAAAATTGCGAAGAGAAAGTTGCTTGCTTAGCAAAATGGTTGCGAAAAGGCACAAGAATCGGAAACAAACCGTGGTTGCAAAGCGGTTTTTGTGGCAAGTTTGTGCCGAGAAGCGTAGTCTGCGGCCGGTTGGTCAAGCGGTCCACTCGACCCTTTTTTCCTTCCCTTTGGGATCCTCCTCTCAATTGGTTAATTATTGTACGTAGATGATTGTGCATTCTTATTGTTTTTTTTCTTGTTTCATGCCAGATTTTGGAAATGTACCGAGGTGGCTTTTTTGGAAGTATTTCGTGCTGTTGGTCACTATTTTGTGTTGAATTTGTGACCGATGGATGACGATGCTAAGTAATGTGTAATATGCTAAAAGGAAATGTCTCGATCATTCGTTATACTGCTGTCTTTACATCTCTCCAATCCTTGCTATGCCTATCTTCCATCCATCCTTCCTTTTTTTTTCCTTCTAGCTTTGCTTTCCATTTTTAATTCGAAATACGTACTTTTAAGTTCTTGGAATTCGATGAGAGAAGCAGCATTAAAATCCTAAATATAAATGACAGTTTGTCGTAACGTAAACAAGTGTTTGGTTTTGTTATTTCTTTCTCTCTTTCTCTCTCTCCATCTTTCCGTCTCAATTTGTTTCTATCATTATCGCAGGGCTGAAGTTGAACCAAGATTTGTACCTTTCTCAAACGGTTTCTTTTGATTTGTGACTTTCTTTTTGATGATGTCTGCAATCGAATGATTTGCGACATGATTCAGGATCATTATGGTGATGATTAAATAGAAAATATGTCTTCACATTAATTTCAGTTGGGTTTTATGATTTTCTTTCTTGTTATTATCATTACAAGGAATTAGTTTGATGCGATCGAGAGACATTTAGCTCGTATAGGATACGAATCCCGGCAACATTCCTGTAATCCACGAAATGACAAGACAATGATGGTATATGTCAAGATGTTGGGGTTTCTTTTGCAATTGTCGGATCGATACCTCTTCTATAAATATACATAAATATATATGAATAAGTGAAATGCGATCGATGGTTAAATTCCTTCTCGTGCAGAATTTAGTTTCTCAGTCGCTTTCTACAAATACCCGTGGCCATGTTTTTGTCCCAAAAGAAGCCGGGTTCTGATGCTCGACAACAACCGTATTATCCCGATATATTATTATAAATTGCGTACCAAACTTCTCATTGTGTCGGTGGGTTGCTTGCTTAATTCTGTGTGTTTTATCCTATTTATCGAGCAGAGTAATGAAGTTTAGCCAGTGCATTTTTGACATTAATTTAACGTGGAATTTTGCTAGAATTAGAAGACAACAGCGCGCGATGCGCAGTGTTGTGTCGCTTCAATCATAATGTTTATCGGTAATTTTGTGTGAGACTTGATCGGTTTGGAGGTAAAACTTTACCCATAAAACCATATGTTAAATTTACACAAATGCATTAACTAAAATAATACATAGAAAAATTGGAACAAGTGTACGTTAGTGTTTGTTGGAAATGGGGAGTTTTTAACGGCTTTTTTAAACATTCACCTGTAACTTTCTCTCTGGTAGGTCTTATATTATAAAAGTAACACATTGTGTATTACTACTGTGTTGCGTTTGACGAGCTTTATGAAGTGAAGCGTAACAATTTCCTGTTTGTATGAAAGCCAAGTGTTCACCCTTATAAAACAAATCTGACTAATATTAATCGGAACAGGAAAGTTGCGACTTGTACGAAATCACGTATAAGCTCTTGTTGTTACAGTTTTGCGCTTGTTGTGCACCCATTTTCTGATGTATTCTGTCATGTGATGAAAGAAAATCTTATGAGAATCTTGACAAAGTATACATCCAACTAAATGACCGAAGTATATTATTATTATTACATTATACAATTAATTGAAAATAATGAACTTGGACTTTTTTTGGCAGTTCCTCGAGTTTAGGATAATCATGATGATGATGGCAAAAACCTTGTGTGAGCTTTTTCCGGTGTTTTGAGGCTTGAATACATTTCTATTTGGGCCATAATTGGAATATCCTCGATTACAGTGAAATAGACCATTTTATGTATAGGATTGAAATGTGTAGCGAAACATATGTAAATAAACCTGGAAAATATTGAAACTGCAGTAGATATCAAATTTTAAAAGCAACAATTCAAGTAGATAATGGTGCCTTGAAAAATAGAATTTTTGAGGAAATTGATCACACATTGTCCTTACAAATGTAGTCAATATATCAGGAGCTGGCTCATCTTTTCAGGATCCATTGTAAATAGGCAGGGGCAGGACTTTTTAAATTATCATTTTGCTGTTCTACGGTTGCCGGTGAAAATGCATTCATGGTAATAAAATAAGCATGCAATATAAAGTTATAAAATCGCAGTATGATTTCTAATATAGCATGCTGTGCTAGTGTGTAGTTGATGTAATGTGCGAGATACATAGATATCCATCTCCCGAACAAGATAATTAAATTCTCAGCATGTGCACTGAATATGTAATGAAATACTGAATGTATCAATTATATGACTCCAAGTGAAAAAAAAAATGAAATTTCATGAAACTATTGTATACTATTCTCAAGAGTTACAATCCATGCAAAAGTGAACTATAAACATATGGAAAGTTCTGACTATTACTTCATGTATATTGCTGATTATACTTTGCAATATATTTAAATGAAGTTGTACGCAAAACTTTATTGCAATGAATTTAAATGGTTGTTTATAGGTTGATATTGGTGGTTTCATACCTGGGTCCAAATTTTATACGAGCAGCTGTATATTTTCGTCACTTGATGTCTCTATGAAACGTAGTTTTTGACAAGGCAATGTTTGGTTTTCCCCTTGTTAAATTACACAAACTAGCATATGCATGATGCATGCTGTGAAATATTGTGTATAAAATAAGAACTTTTGTTAAGCTTCACAATTATCAGCACCAGCCTTATAGGAAGATATCACAGCGCTTACTGTATAGAAACTTCATCAAGTTCTTGACTAAAGTTTGTGCAGTTCGAAAATGACTCCAGGTAATACGCACTCTCGTGTAGCACACTCAGTATTTAGGGCATAATTATAATATTAGATCTAATTTTCATATCGTCAATTATTATTATTCAGCATATGTGTGGAATTTTGGTCAGTTGTTCTTCTGTTGTGTCAATACATTTTTGCAATGCTATATTACAGTTGCTTTTCTGTTTGCGGTTGCGATGGCCATGCTTTGCAGCACGGTGAATCTTGTGGAAGCCGGTGGCTATGTCTTGGCTAATTTCACAACTGATGCCAACAAGTGCATGACTTCCATTACAATTCAGATACCGCAGAGCGAAGTTTGTGTACAAACTTGCGTAAGTAACAGTCCAACCAAAACTCCTATACTAGTTCCAAATAACCCAACCAGTACAACCTCGTATGGTACAACTACAAGTAAACCTAGTACCGCAACAAGCAAACCTTCCATTGGTGCCACTACAAGTAAACCTTACTTTGGTACCACTACAAGTAAGCCTTCCATTGGTGCCATAACAAGTAAACCTTCCATTGGTGCCACTACAAGTAAGCCTTACTTTGGTGCCACTACAAGTAAGCCTTCCATTGGTACCACAAGTAAACCTTCCATTGGTACCACTACAAGTCAACCTTCCATTGGTGCCACTACAAGTAAGCCTTACTTTGGTACCACTACAAGTAAACCTTACTTTGGTACCACTACAAGTAAACCTTCCATTGGTGCCACTACAAGTAAGCCTTACTTTGGTACCACTACAAGTAAACCTTCCACCAGTACCACGGCTGATGTAACTATCACCCACAAACCTTCATATATTATCACTACCGGATATTAAAAAGTAAAGCCCAAGCTTTTGTATTTTTAAATGTGGCAAGGTTTGGTTTAGATTTTGGGTTATGGGTTTTTGATTTTATTACTGTATTTCTTCTATTACTTTTGGCCTACCACTTGTGATAATCAGTTTTGGGCATTGACATTTCTCTTGGTGTCCTTTATGTATTTAATTGGCGTTACTAGCTGTTCACTTGCATACAGTGAAGCCTTGTTATGTCAGATATATATAGCCATGAATTTGTAATTTCAGCATGATTATAGAACTTAGTTTAAAGCGAGATTTTATTGTAGCTTAATATCCATTCAAAATAGGGAAAAGACTATATTACATGCAGTAGGGCAACCGCACATTGAATTTTAAAAGTGGTCTAAAATTTCATAGAAATTAAATCATACTTGATCATATTAACCAAGTTCTAGTTCGTAGTGGGTCTTGTACTTTAAGAAATGCAGTATGTTCTCATTTTATGCTTCCTTACTTTTTAAATTTACGTACATTACAGGTGTGAAATCATGTACTTGTTCATATTTGTATGCTTAAAAAGTAAAGTTGCAAACAATAGGTATTTGTTATACTTTAATTACACACATTTGTGTAGATTTCGTTTCTCTAATGTGATTCATAAAATCTGAAATACAACAGGTTTATTGAATATTATGGGTGTTTGAGAAAACGGCTTAGAAACCTTCTATAACATTGAAAAAGTGGAAAACTTCTTGTCGGTCGTAAACCGCAACTTCTGTAGAGCAGACTTTGCATTGTACCGGGTTGTACGCTTCGCTTGTCGTACTATTTTCTTGCGCGGTATCAGCTTCTTCAATAGGGACTTCAACATCGAGCTTAGCCTGACTGTTACGATTCTTCTTTTTCTTGAGGGACTTCTTATCAGCTGTAAGCGGATAATTGAGAACTTGGGTTTTGTCCACTTGGCAGTTGAGGACGAACATGGCGCGGTACTGTCCACGATATTTGTCGTGCCTACGTGATTGGAAAACAGCTGTAATAAGTACACACATTTTTGTCCCTGATAAAAGAAAAGAATTTGAAGTGCTGGCCATTTCTGAATTGCTCATTGACAGCTTCATAATTTAGCAATTTGAGAAACGGGAACACGGACATTAAAAATTACAGTCATTATTAAACGTTTTAAATAATGGGCAATTTGTTGCGACCTTTGACAGTCGAGACAAAGAAGTGTCATGCATGCTGGACAGTTGAGGACTGCGTCGCTGTTTGGTAAGGGTTTGGGCCTTTTATTAGCATTTCCACTGGATGGCACTTGGGTCCTGGAAGGGCCTTCATGATAACCCCTTCTAAGTTGGTCCATCCAATCTTGGTCAGCCTGATCCATAGTGGGATCATACAAAAGTTGATCATCTGTAAGAACTGGGTTTTTCTTGCGCCGTTTTCCTGTTTTAGAAATAATTATGGTTTTAATTTTTCATGTAAAATACACCAAGGGGGAATCATGTGAAAATACGGTTACCTTTAGAGGTTGCGGGCGCTTGTTCATCTTCGATGTCAGAATCAAAGTAGATGTCATCGTAGAATTTACTGGGCCCTTGTTTATTTTCAGGGGCACTGGCACCAGCAGCGACCAAATTATTGGAAGCTAAATTGCCAAAGAGCTGAATTATTAACGAAAAAAGATATATTTTTGGAGGGAAAAAAGATAGAATACAAAGACAATTATTCTATATATCTTTGTAAAACTTAATTTACTTATCTAAAGAATTGTTCTATGCATTGACTAATTTTCCAATATATAGAAAAGATTTTAAATTTTCCCTAAATAGTATATGAATCTGAAAATAAGGTGGTAATAAATTAAAATCAATTGGGTTTTGTAGTGTTTATTGCTCTTTATTGCTTCTGTCAATTTAATAATGTGGAACAGAACATATATCTCAATGATAGTTAAAAATCTGAAATTATAATAGGTACAATGCAGTTGGTTCATTGTGTCTTGCAGTTCGCCGTTCATTTCATCTTCAAAATTCTTGGCATCTGCTTCCATTTGTTTCTTTGTACTCAGTACCAACGGTGGCATGGTCCACTCGTCATCTGAACTGTTAATTATAAGAGCAAATAGAATTTGAAAACATTATACGTATATTTGAGATTCTTTTTATTTCCCAAAATTAGCTAAACGTAAATATTAACCTTGAAACCTCTTCTTCATCGTCGCTTGCATCGTACACCACATATCCGTCATCTTCAAACGCGTAAAAAGACATGATAAATATGCGGAAACCGTCTGCTTTTAAATTGACATTGGTCCCAATGCCGCCATGTTTATCTTCGCAAAATTACCAGAATGCAGTGAAGCTCCGCCCTCCTCTAGGCACTCGTTCTGGCTGAGCAATAACCTGATTGGTCAGAGTCCCAACAGCAGTTTTAAATTCCGTGGTCTGAGTGGCTTTTCTTTTTTATGTAGGCGGAGCGATTTAGTGCAACCAATAAACGCTTGCTACTACCAAAATAAGGAGTGGATTTTTGTACTAGCTTGATTTCGCTAACATGAATAGAAGTAGACTATTTATATGCGTAACTGCAGCGAAACATGGCAATGGCGTCTCGCAGTTTCAAATAGCTTGGTGTCGGGAAAGGAAAGTGAAAAAGCTGCCATATGGTTCTAGGAGCGGTTGTTTTGTCTTATAAAGAAATGGATGAAGTGACTATTCTTATATTTCTGTGTGTGGCGATGTTAGCTGGATGCTACATTGTTGGCAATATTCCTTTAATCGTCTCCATGTCTGAAGTACGTATAAATTCACATGTAATAACATAACCTAAGAAATTGCCGCATATATCGGCATATATAATAATAATTATAAGAGTTTTCTTTACAATTCTATGTGTTTTTACTGCAATATTATTTGTATCTCATTTTAAATGGGGTATAGTATTTTTCAAAAGTGTGCCACGTTTGCAAAATTCATCCTACATAGACGTCATAATTCTTTTTTGCTTGAAATTAGGAAAAATTACAAATGGTGTCTGTGCTGGGAGCTGGTCTTTTAGTTGGGACAGCACTTGCAGTTATCATTCCAGAAGGAGTTCATTCTTTGTATTCTTCACGAGGTAAACCAAGCGCAAAACACTTGTGTTGCAGTATTGTAAACTGCAGTGTTTAGTTTTGACAGTTTACACAGGTGATTCAAAACATTTGTATTGTGCAGTACTTTTATTATATATCAAACGTTTTTTAAGCATGTATTTCTATAATATTTTACATGCAATTCTATAAATCAAACAGATATAGTTATATAATTAAAAATAGAATACAATTGTATACACAGTTTTGAAGATGCCAACAATTAATTTGACCATATTGAATTTGATTAATACCAAAAAGAAGTCGGTCATCACAGTCACGTTGAAAGTCATGCTGAAAATCTCCATGAATCTAAGACTGAAGATTCTCCGGACACCGCTGACCACTTGGACAGTCACCTGAGCATTCACAGCCTAATTGGTCTAACACTTGTGCTGGGATTTGTTTTCATGTTGATCGTTGAACAAGTTTTCGGTGGCCATGGATCATCATCGTCATCGCAAGGTCCTAAAATAGATGATTATGTCAATGTGTGATGTTTACAATCTGGATTTTTTAAAATACAGATCCAGAAGCAGTAAGTGGCACCAATAGAAGTAGGTTCACAGCCACACTTGGATTGGTAGTTCATGCAGCTGGTATGGTTAAATTGTGGAACTTCTCTATAAGGATCCCTAAAAGGGTTTCCTGTAATGAGTTCTTTCTGGACCAAACAGAAACTGGTTATATTTTATGTGCTAATTTTGACACAATCTAAGGGAAATACTTTATTTAAAAAGAATTAAGAGGCATGATTATTTTCTTCTAACATTTGTGTCTAATTTCCAACAACAAAATCGTGGAATAAAGAGTACGAAATGACAACAGAATTTGTAACAATCTGTAAATGTGCAAAATATTGTTCAGTAACGTTTTAATTTTTCATAACAAATTGACCTCTAACAGATAAAAGGTTTTTCTTCTACGTACATGTATTTTATTACACTTGAAACGTGAAATACCTTATAAAGATGTCTGAATGTACACACTAATACAAGACACTGTCTGTTTTGGATCAATTTGAAACCTTTGTAGAGAAGATCCACTGTTTTTGGTTCTCTTGTTTGTTATTGACATTTTTAATAGTAGAATGTTTGTGTTCTAGCTGATGGTGTTGCACTTGGTGCTGCCGCTACAACTTCGCAAGCCGATGTTGAGATGATTGTATTTTTTGCAATTATGTTGCACAAGGTTAGCGTCAAAGTTTTTATGGGAATTGTTATTTTGTATTTATGTTGTTGCTTTTGCAGGCCCCAGCCGCATTTGGCTTGGTCACGTTCCTTATGCATGCTGGAATGGACCGCAGCAGGATACGAAGGCATCTTCTTATCTTCGCTTTAGCGGCTCCGTTGTTTGCGCTTATAACTTACTTCGGTATAAGTCAGGTGATATGATCTTTCCTTTCTAATGTTCTCAAAGATAAATTTTTATCAGTGATTTATAATTTTATGAAGATAGATATATTGACACGAGATAAATTATAGATATTGTATTGCACTACAGTCACGATTATGAAAGTGGAATCCACTTAAATGGACAGCTGTGCATTTGGCCGAATCCGAAAAATAAGCAAATTTTCACTCATTTATTTGGGTTAAAATGTCGTTTAATTGGTTCAGTTAGGTTTGGTGGGTGAAACCAAATAAAATTTGTTTTTGGAATTTGTTGTGGATCTTAAACTTGAGCAAGTTCCGAAGTGGCCCAATTAACCGTTATCAACAGTAATGTACTTTTTTCAGTTTCTTTGATGTAAATGTTCAATGAACTTGAAAACATTACTCAGGAGAAAAATAGCGGAAAGGGGATTTTTAAAAATGGCGTTTTCTTTTATTTCTTGTGCATCTTTCATAAGTTATTTAATATTTTAATGAGATTTCGATTTTAGGAAGGAAAACGAACTCTGACTTCAGTGAATGCAACCGGGGCAGCAATGCTGTTCAGCGCGGGAACTTTCCTTTATGTGTCCACTATCCACGTGTTGCCCGAAGTGGCTTACAAAGCGCATGACTCTGACGCTAAAGGACTACGAAAAGTCGAACTGTGCGCTTTGGTTGTTGGAGCTCTGGCCCCTGTACTTTTATCAATCGGCCATCAACACTGATCTCGCACTGAAATCCTGCGATTTTATATGGGGTCACCACGTTCACGTGTAATATTTCCTAATCCGCAGACTTGAGTCTGTACCATTTTTTCGCGCATCTCTTTTATACACGAGGTGCAACCAACTCGTGATAAAAACAAACTTTACTATGTGACATCCCCAGTGAAAAATCAAGTGATAAAATGTTGCCGTTTTTTGTTAAAAAGTCTAGTGTTTTCTTATTTGACAGCAATAAGTTTTATTTCCAATGACAAGATGCGGCTATCGTAAGTAATAATCGATGATCGTTGAGAACGCGGCAAATCCGGCAGCTCCGAAAATTCCAGCTTTTATTCCAGCTGAAAATTAAGAATGGGAATAATGCAAGCACAGTTTGTTTTAGTTACAAAATGGAATTGTTTCCACGATTTGCAATTAACCTCTTAATCCAATCATGCCGCCAGTAATTCCTCCAGCTAGGGTACCATTTTTCCAGTCAGTTTTACCGCGGTGCTGGTAAAGGAAAATGGAATGGAGCAATTTCAGATTGAATTATCTGGAATATAATATGTATATTTGATTTGAAATATGCGATTACACTTTCAATGGTGCACTCGGTTGCGGCGAACAGTGCTCCGACAATAGCAAAGTTCTTGGCATAACCCATCGTTTTGATTTTCATGTCTTTCAAGACTTGACGTGCAGTTTGCTGCTCCAAATTTGCCCCGGTAATATTTGGATCTACACTTGCTGAGAAGAGACCGATGGCAGCTCCCAAACCATATCCTTAAAAAATGAATGCAAAATTATATTAATGGTCAGCTGACATTTTTCATTATATGCAGTGCATAAATTGTTGGTCAGGAAAATAAACATTAATAGAGTTTAATAAGATTTACTTCGTCAGCTAAAATTAGTGTTTTTGACCTGCTAATTGAATTATCCCTTGTATTAATCGTATATGGGTAATTCAGTTAGGAGGTCCACCAATGCCAACTTTAGTAGCTATTAATTTAGAAACTGTGTCATCAAATAATTTGACATTTTTTAAACATTTTTCCTTTCATTCATAGACCGGTTATATACATTTTTGCAAATATCGAAATTTCCTAAATTGCAAATTCACACTTTTGCCATGTTCTTGCACAAGTCTCATTTATGGGCAACAGTTGATGACGTCACTCATACCCACAGTGCAGTTTCGAATTGCAATGTTGCTGCAACATCTTCACCTATAGTAATCTCTAAAAGTACTGCGTTTTGAAGAAGCACGGACCCGAATGCCTCGCTTATGATGTATTTATTGAGACTTATGCAAGCAGTGGTATAAAATTGCATTCATATTTTGTCATCTGTGATTTTTGTTATGCAACTAACCTAAAACGCAGCTCATAAATGTTTTGAAAACGCAACTTTCGAATGTGGCTTCTACGAGTTTCTCCTCCTTGGTTTTGATACGAGCTGGAGAAACTCCTCCAGGTATCAGAATGTTCTCCCGAATTATCTTTTTGTCTCCTATTAACATTCGTAGTATTTCGTTGAAGTCTGTTTTTGGTTCTTCGCTCGTTTTGTCGCTTTTAGGAGGCGAGATGGCTCCAAAGGGAGTCGCCATTTTGGTGGTGTTGCGCAACTTCCTTGCACTGCAACAAGTTGCAGCATTCATTTTAATGTTTTATGTATATACTGTATATTTTTACTATGGACAATGACCAGTTGCACTGCATTGTTTGAAGAAATTTCAGCTGAAGAGAAATGAATTCTGCAACAATTTACAGTTTGGCTGCAATCTCATTAAGTTTAGTTTGTCTGCATTTCATGAGGTGGGCATTCTTTTTGTTATTAAAATAGTTTGAAATGAATAAACTTTGTAAATATAATATATACTCAGACGCCAGTTTAGAAGAGGGACGTGTAAATGTCTGGGAAGGTTAGCAGGAAAAACTGTACTTATAACAGGTGGAAATTCAGGAATTGGTAAAGCAACTGCCAAATTTCTTGCTCTTAAAGGTAATCATGCAGATAATTGATATATATATATATATATATATATACATAATTGTATTAATATAGTACACTCATGGTAGGATTAATAAATCTTAGTTTAATGGGATAAAATGTTCTTAAATTTCAGGCTAATTTTCAATTTTTCTTTAGATGCAAGGATTATTTTGGCATGCCGAGATGTCTCAAAAGCTTATAAGATTGCCAAAGAGCTCAGAGAAGAATGTGGCAACAAACAGATAACTGTTATGCATCTTGATTTAGCATCATTCAAGTCAATCAAAGAATTTAGTGTGCAATTTATTAATGGTAATTAACGACTTAATTACAGTTTTATGAAAACACATATTTAAAGTGAGTTTGTAATGCAATTTCAGATGTTCATCAGTTGGATATTCTTATTAATAATGCTGCTGTATTTTTCACACCTTTTTCAATAACTGAAGATGGTTTTGAAAGAGTTTTCCAAACCAATTATCTTGGTAATTATGGACTTGTTATAGTTTGACTTCAGACAATTGTGACAAATTTTACAAATTTAATTTATGACTGCACGCGCAGGACATTTTCTGCTCACATATCTTCTGATGGACCTTTTGGAGAAATCTTCCCCAAGCAGAATCATCAATCTTTCATCTGAAGCTCACAGATTCCGTGATGCAATTCCGTGGCAGGAAATGATCAGCCCAAATAGTGAAACTTATTCTAAAATGCTAACCTATGGTTACAGTAAACTTGCAATCAACCTTTTCACCTTGGAATTGCATAACAAAGGCAAAGGTCCATGCTAAGCTTTAGTTACAATGCGTGCAAAACTATTTTGTCAAATACATTGCAATAAAATTTGTGAATTTCAGATAAAGGATGGTGTGCGGTTGCCGTCAACCCTGGAAATGTTAACACAAATATATACAGAGACTTCCCATTGTTTTCCAATGGTATTATGAAAATTCTTATGTGGCCTTTGATACGGCTGTTTTACATGCAAGATTATCAAGGAGCGCAAACTGTAGTTCATGCCGCGCTGACGAAAGACATTGCGTTACTGTCCGGGAAATATCTCAGGTGATTGTTGCATGGGGTCCTACGCGGTGT
>WWPM01023911.1:0-22612 GCA_023279145.1 Glomeris maerens
CAATTCACTCTCGTCTTGTATCAACGAGATTTTCCATATATACAGTATAATATACTCACTTGATCTTCTTGGCGGATGTTGCATTTTATGGCTGTCACAGAAGGGAGTTTACTTTTGCTTGGAAAAGCTGAGTTCATCATCTGGCAGGCTTCCTTAAGTCGATCCTCATTTCTAGATGCAATCACCACTTTGCAACCTTTATGATAATACAGTAACGGAGAGAAAATATACAACCTTTTCACAATAAACGCACTATACCATTGCTATAGATGCGGGTCTGATATTGATCAAAGTGACTGATCTTGCAAAATAAATCTTCGAGTCGAAATGACGTGCAAAATGCACGGTATATAGGTAATATTTTGGACCATTTTTGCCTCAATTTACCCATTATTTGACAGTGAACAGCGAGAGCTTACCGATCAATATGTAACTCTGAATTTCATTTGGATTGAAATTAAACATATGTTTCCACACTGTAATGAATTGTATGTGCCGCAGAATTAAATTATACCTATTTAGATATTGTTTTTGAGAATTTGAAATGTCTGTATTTGTATAATGAAAGGGTTTTTTTGGTGAACTGCCATCGTCCTGAAAAATTAAATGCAATTATTCACAGAGCTATTAATGCTTTTCTTATCTGAAAATCCAAAAGGTACGGCCTAAATTAACAAGGATTGTTCAGATAGAAGGTCCGCCTGTGTTATCAGACCTCTTATTTGGTAAAATTCAGAAACTTTGTGACACGATACACACAAGTGATTTAATATTTCCCAAAAATCTGCGAGTTGATAAAATAGATTGTATAGTTAGTTACATTATTTTAGTGGTACAGTATAATAATATTCCTATATAGTAGTATTGTGTATTTTGTGTGTGAATAAAATTTGCATTTGCCTATATTATTTTGCATTTATTGTAAGTCCTGGAGATTACGGGGTCATCTATTCGCGCGAATAGAAAGCAAGCAAAATGTAGCTGTACCATGTAATGAAATTTTTTCATCTTCTTTTCTCCTCGTTTTGATGTAATCTGAAGATGAATGTTTGAGTGAGCCAATGTGACAGGCTGTTGCAAGTCGGCGACAAATAGGTCGTCCATCATATACCTCTGTGCATAATTGCATTCACAAGAGAAAGGAAAAAATACATGCAATGGTCTTATTTAATGGAAACAGAAGCAAGAAAAAAGGTTTCAATGTTAGGCCTGAACATCTATGTGCCTTGCTTCTGCACACAAACAGCATGCATAAATATTAAGATCATAAACAGCAAGTGAAATCATTACTCAAACTCGTCTTTGCCATTTATTTCTCTCTTCCTTTCTCTCCTTTTCATGATGTATATTTAGTGAACCAATCGGTGAGCGAAGCAAGAAGAAAAATGGCGATTCTCCCAAATCCTTGTTTTGTGGCGCAACTCCCAACAGCTGCCAAATAGCAATAATAACTTTTCCACAATAAGTTCCTGGGCTGTCCTTTTTTTCAAAATAACATGCCCATAGTAGAAACTTAGAAAATAAGCACAGAAACCCTGAACATAAGAAAAGACGAATAAATGTGATTTGTGTGCATTAGGGCCGGGAGGTGAACTGTTTTTTTTGCCCGATAAAATGTCACGTTTACTCTGTAATCTAAACATGTGACACTTATTGGATTATCAATTTACGAAGCAGATATTTTTTTGTATTATCCTCTTTGATATTTTTCTTGTTTTTCCATGTATAAAGCTGAAAGATGACGTTGCAACACTTAAACGCAGTTTGATGATGTGAGACGTCCACATAAATGAAATCATTGGTCCATTGTCATCACTCTTCTATCCCAAGCACAGGATCAATTCATCACGCAGTTGTTTCATATTTCGAGGTAAGTTGAATTCATTTTTTCTCTTTCTACTTCCTCCTTGCATGCCAACACTTTTATTAAAAACCAGTATGGAAGTGTGTAGTCCGAAGAAGAAATTTGCTGGGTCTCTCTCTCTCTCTCTCTCTGCATCAGCTGTTTTTCTTTCTGGAGTTCCGTATGGGCGAAATGAGATATTGTATGGTATAATTCGGTCAGTAAATAATATTGCAATATAGCTGTCGTGCAATTGTTTGCTTCAGTGCAAATTGTTTGCAGCCAGTTTTTAATCTTTTTCCAGAAAAATATTACCTCGTAAATCAATGTGTACGTTTTGAGGGCGCGCAAGGAAAATTAAATTCACCATCTGAAATGTCAGTGCGCAATTTGACACTACTTTAACAGTGTCAACCTCTTGTGAATTGCTCCTCCATATAATGTTTCCTATACACATTCTTTTAAAACCTGCAGCGTTCTTCTAATTGTTCATTAACCTATATTTCTAAATGCCAAAATTGAGACGTATTTTATTATTGTTGCTTTTTAAATACATGTTAAATGACAATGTTACTTATTGAAAGAGAATAGGTTTCAACAACACAGTCAGCAGTTTTATTAGAAGTCAGGGAATGTAAAACAAACTATACAGCATAGGCAGCAAGGGGCCTTTCTTTGTATGCGATTAGTTGTGCATAGTCAACTTGAAATGTCTTTGCAGCATTAAATAGATATAGTCTGTTTCAGTCCAAACAAGCCGGGACCCGGCCACACGTTGCTGTGGCTGAATTATGTTTCTGGTGTCCATTGGTTTGTACGTAGTGATTTGGTGGGGATGGGATCGTTCTGAAATCGTTGGAAATGCTGTGGAAACTATACACGTGTTCGCAAACTGGGTTGGCATCGATATGTGATCGATAATGGCAAGCTCCGCCCAAGCAACGCCCTCCCGACCCCGCCCATGAACATGCGGCTGCAGCAGGGCCACCATGTTTTCTGCCGTGATACAGGAGGCCGACTTCTATTCGGAATTTCGAACCCTTTAGGAGTAGGAAGGTCGGGGCTTTTGGTCTACGAACCTTGTCCTGTGTGGGACGAACAAATCCCGCCATAAATTATCGAAATCGGTGGAGCCGTTCCGAAGTGATATGCAGACAACCAATGAGCGATAAACAACAAAATTGGAGATAGTAAATAGTATCACTAGTTAGGTGTTGATTATAGCGAGTTCTTCCCCATTTTGTACCGACAATTTAAAATTTGCTTTCAGAAGTATCGGCAAAATACTGTAGCCTACCATACTTTCCAAACAACCTGTAACATGCTCATTATAAACCTAACTGCCACACTTTTTACATACAACAAAATTTTAACGGTTGGCGATCGATGTATATTGGCCAATGAAGAATTTAGAAAATGTTGAACTGAAGTAGAGCATGTTGGACAGTTTGTCAGGGTAAAATGGAGACACTCCATGGCTAACTCATTCGTTATAGGATTGCAGTGATAACAATGAAAGAAAAATCAACACAAGGAGCCGTTGCAGCAGTGGAAGGAAGAGAAAGAGGAAGAAGTCAACCCTTTCACTGTCAGTGCTTCTTGGTGTTTGATTTTTCTTTCACTGCCCTGATTGTACAGATTTTGATAACTTGAAAAATGAAACAAAGGCTGTACGGCAACCAGGAACGGAAGTATACGTCCGATTAAAGAAAAAGAGAAGTGATATAAGTGAAAGGATAGCTAGGCAACTACTTGGAACATGATCGTGCTCAGGAACCATTTTCCTTCCCAAACCACTTCCTCCTCCACAAAAGACGAAACGTTAGCAATTTATATCGGCTATCGCAATTTCTCAATTCGTCAGCAATTTTTCTTTTGACGTTGCCTTTTTCTTCGACACTGGTAGAAAAATGCACGCAGCATCTCTTCTTTAAACTCGTATATGCGTTACTATACTATTTACTGGGCTGCAAGAGAAGTTGACACGAAAGTATGAGTCCTGGTTGCATGTATATGAACGCAAAGCTGGCTGTGCACATGGAAACATTGATGAAATCTTTTTGTAATTTATGGTCCAAGGCGTTCCTGTTACACTAGATTGATTTCTTGGCGCAGTTTCGCACAAAGTGCATGCAGTCAGAAACTAGGCGATAGCAAAATGGGCCCATGTTGGGAGAAGAAAAAAATTATATTACTAAGAAGTATCGAAGATGGATAAGAAATAGTAAGGAGAAAAAATGTGGCAAAAGCTTCATGAAGCCCATATATTACATAGGGCATATAACAGCGTGGTGAATACGATAGCAACCGAGCGACAACTGCACGTGACAATGCCCATGTTAAAAACTTTACTTTTTTGTATATAGTACTAGCTTTTAAGACTGGCAGCTTAAAAACCATTATTTATTGCCAATTTGGCTTTACTTTCTCAGTGTGTGTGTACGCCGATATGATTAAATTGCAAAGTTAATGTGACCGTATTTCGAGAAGTAACCGAGTTAATTATTGCGAAGAGTGTTATATGGTGCAAAAAGGGTAGAACTTAAATTGTCACAACTTGAATGACTTTTCCCATATAATGCCAACAGGGAAAACCTGAAGAAGTTAGGGCATTTTGGTGCGTGGATAGAATCTTAAAGAAATTGAGGCAATATTAAAATATTTGAATTTATACTTTGCTTGATAACATATGGAAATTGGATTTATGGAAATGTAAATTTCCACATAAAATAGTTTGAGTGCTTTAATTACTCAGCCAAGTGATTATTATTACTATACTCTAAGGTAATTAATATTTTATTGTTTGTTAGATACAACTATAGAAATTATTTCATTAGTTCAAGATCTTACATGAAGTTTTAATATGCGATATTTTTATTATTGAAGTTAAATACGTTTATGCATTTAAATTAATTGGTGATCGAACATCAAAGGATGTTCAATAGTACAGTTAAAGGTCTTTATGGGACAGTGATACCAAACAAATATTATATACAGTATGTGATATAGGACATGAAAATAATCATTTGTGTAAACTGGAATTTCATAAACTTCTGTTTTTTTTATACTAAATACCCAAAGTAAATTGGATATGGAAGTTGACATTTTCGCTTCTTTTAGTATTGCAAGTCACTGATTGGTTACTGGAACCGAGTGGCCTAAACAGGCAACCAATCACGAAAAAGTACCATTGTTAAGGGTGATTGCCAAATAGCAACGGTGACATCTTCCATGATGTAGTTCAACCTTTTCAAAACTGGCTTATTTTGTAGTTTTTTTTTTTGCAAAAAGATGTTTATAAAATCTCTGTCGACACAAGTGATCGTTTTCATTCCCTCTATCACATAATTGTTTTTGGTTTACTATTCCTTTTAAATTGCACTATATAGGTTTCTGTGAATACATATGGTACTTAAGGTGGAGATAGGACTATAATATATATGCAAATGAAGAAGTGGAAACTGGCCAGGTATTCTGTTGATTCGCATCCCCAAGTCGTAGAAATCTTATTTTCGCCTCGCTATTTCTAGATGTTATATGCATTTCCCCCAGGGCGAAAATGCGTTTCCATTTCCCACATAGAACTAGTAAAGCATCTGGGATTACTTGCACGTACATAAGTGCAACTACTACACACAAAAATTACAACTTATGCCTATCTTTTCTCACGTAGCTTGTGCATACGTCATAGTTTATTTACAGGAAACCGAACAGCAAAAATCATATAGCACTATTATGTTTGCACTCCCTTCTTAATCATATATGCAATGTGCAGAAGCAAATCTGGAATTTTACATTTTTTTCCGTGCACATGTTTTACTCGGGGATTATTTAAAAAAAATCTCAGGGGTTTTCCATAAAATACGTGAAAGCTGGTGATCACTGAAAATGGAAAACCATATTTTTGGGAATGGCAAAATCAGGCAGCTTTATTACAGTTGTGCAAGAATCCTCGCAAAAAAGATATAACTTGTCATCAAAGTTGATGATATCCGACGACGTGAAGGTGATGTTGAGGATCATGAGGATCATCAGTCCATAACTTGCAATTGACAAACATTCAAGATGTAATTTTCCAGTTCTGAAATATATTTTATCCTGAGCCTACATGTTATCCATTATTATAATTACCGAGAATACTGTTACGTGTTTTGCAAAATACTTATTAAGTATATAAATATAAGTATATATATATTGAAAGTTTTTGATCAGATCTTATTCTTAAAACTAATTACTACTAAATAGTTTCAGGTGGAGAATTTGAGTGCATATGTATTCTACAGATGGCGCTGTGTTTTTGTGTTAACATTTTCGCCTTGGAGTGTTTTAAGTTGGTATACTACATATATCAGTTGCTGGTGTTGCTGCCAAATAATAAATGAGGTCACATGATTGTTGCATGAGCAGTTTGCACTGATATTTTTAATAGCCTCCAGCTGCTTCTTTCAATGCCTTCAAAATATGTACAATGAATTTGAAAGAATAATAACACATGAAAGTGTTTTTGTTATGAAAAGTGTTTACAAAATCTACCATTGAAACTTGGGAGGGGGGCAACGGGCAACATACATAGGATACCCAATTACTATTCTGCAAAAATCGACTAACCCAAATGCAGTAGCTCTAAAGTGATGGCTTTTCCTATTCCTGTTGCACCTCCAGTCACAATTGCCATTCGATTTTTGAACATATTTTTGCGAAAAACGCTAGAAACTCGTGCAATGCTATTACAACTTGCCATCTTGATCGGAAGATGATAGTTTAAACCGTCGCCATCTAGCAACAGTGTCGCCAACTACAATAAAATGACCTCGATTGTAGAATAAGTGCTGCAAGATCAAACTCTAACGTTCAAATTGGTGCTGGGAATAGAAGTGCAAACTGCACAATTATAAACTTTGTAACCACAACATATGGTAGAGTGAGGGGCATTTTCTAATATACTAGTAGCAAGGGGCATTTGCTGCAGACCAGTACCTGAATTAGATTTGATTCTCTTAAAATTTCATGCATTTCATTTCTGAGCATTAGGTGGTGCTCAATTGAACTGTAAATAATTTATTGAAGCCCATGTTTAATTCGAAATATGTTATTATTATAGAATCTCAGTTTTCAAAAAGGATCTGTGATTGATATTTATTCTTCAGGCATCCATCTGTGATAACAAATGTGACCTTGATGCCCGCTTTCAAGGCCATTCGAAAACCAATTTTGTTAGTTTTGCCGATAGGGGCATAGTTTGAATTTAGGAAATGTTGCCAACCATATTCTGAACATTTCGGTGAAAGCAGAGTTGAAATCGACCAACAATGTGATGCACTCTCAGAGAGTATCGAGTTCACACACTCCTCTCCCTCTCTAAAGATTACGCCGAAGTCCGGTTCCACTGAGCCTCTTCTTCTAGGTGAGGTCTTTAGAGAGCATAATGTTGCACAGCAGTGCAGAATTTAAAGCATGAGAGTTAGACCCAAGGGAATAATATTGTGGTTAGTGTGTTTCAGTGAGGAATTGCCCACATCCCCCTCCCACGCATCAGTGGTTCAATACCTCCAGTGGGTGGCTAAAGTATATAGTAGTATGATCTACAAAGGTAAATAGGGATATTAAATAGCACGTGAACGTCAACACTGATGTCACTAGTGAGAACAAGTAGGACATCAGTGCCTACATCACTTGAAAATGAAACGTCATTAAATTAGCCACGTTACGTGCTGCCTTAAAACAGTGTGCGATCATTAGGTCACCAAAGTTCAAGGATGTGAACCATGAAGACGGTGTATAGCTATACAATTTGTTGTTAACAGTCATTTAACATAACACAAGAGGTGCGGATTATAAGTGGAAATAAACCTCAGCTTAGTATTTAGAGCATTTTACAGTAAAAGCTCGCTAATCCGGACTTGGTGGGACCGGAGGTCGTCCGGATTAGCCGAAGTACATATTTTTAACCGGGAAAAAATTATTAATGTTTTGCATATGATTAAAGCAACCAATAAACTGTATAACATACATTTATTTTATGTATACGTACTGTATTTAAAACATTTAACAAAGGAAACAGTTTCACAGTTGGAGCAAAATAATCATTTATGTGTTTTTAATTATGTTTTATTTATGTTTTTTAATTATTGTATTTATTTTTGCGTATTTTTCCCATACTACGCCGAGCTGTCCTAATTTTAGGTTAGGCATGAACAAGGTAAAATGACCAATTCATACATTTTTTTATGGAAAACGATATGTTTTAATTTATTTTTTGAGGCAATTAATTAGTGCATGCACTTGTATTTATCTCCTGTTTTGACCATCTTGGAATTCTTGACTATAGTTGGCATCAACAAATATCGATTTCCATAGACCTTATTAGGACCAGACGAACTATATTAGTTCTGCTGTGCATACCTGGCCAATGGGCAATTTCCTCAGTGCTTTCCATTTCAATAAAATTATGCCCTCTTTGAGCAAAAAGCTAATTCAATCTGACTTGAGGCTCTACATTAAGGTTACAAATTATTTACATTATTGCATAACTTGTTACTAAGACTATTGAGAAATAGATGTTCGTCAATGTGGCTCTTGGTAACATGCAGTATTTTGATGCTGTTTGTTTGTCAAAAGCATGTTTACCTTGTAAAAAAATGAAATGTATCCTTTTAATATTGACTCGGATCGAAAGACTGTGATGCATGCATACTTTATGTATTATTCATATTCCCTATTCCTTTTAACTTCGCCTGTATATTTTTTTTATTTCATTTTCCGCATTTGAATTTTTATTCGCGTGTCATTTTGGGTGGGCTAATGTAACTGGGCAGTTGTTGGACGGTAAAATAGCTGTGGGAGTATATAGTATAATAGCCAGGGGCTGTGTAGTGTTACACAGCTGGAATTTGTATTCATTATGCAGAAGATGTTCACTTGGGAGAATAATTTATTACACACAGACATCGATCAGAGCCCATGTAAGCAAAACGTGAGGTTGAAGAGTCGACGACGTTTTGTGTGCCTAAAGGGATTTTACTTGGGCGTATTATTAGGGCAGGAGACTAAGACGCCAGCAGGAGGTTGTAGAAGAACTTGGGATTTTCATTTCACTCCTGATTTATGTTCATTTTTGCAGGATGAGCGCGTTGATGCGCGAATTCTGAAACGCGCAGCTGCGCTCGCTTTTACGCGATTGCGTATCGATATACCCCGCAAGCCCTAGCTATCTATCAATGCTATATTGCTTTCCTCTAATAATATGTGGTTTTTGCACACCGAAAACCCGCATTTTATTTACGTCTCATTGTTCCGGTAGAGCCTAATGTCCATGAGACCAGACTTTTAAAACACCACATGGCGAACGTCACTGGAAAATGACGATAAATTGGCTAACATTAGTATACCTAGACTTGCAATATACTATACTGCCCTTGCTGACTTCCCTTTTCACCACCTATCACCTTGGTTGCAGTTACGATAGATTGAACAGTATAACCATCACATGTACGAAAGAAGCTGCACTGGGAATTGAACAGGAGCTCCACGAATGACAATCAACTGTTGAACATGTCATCTCGTAAACAAGACACATATGGTATACTTACTTATTAGTGTAGGATTTATTTAATTTGATCAACACCACCTCACATTTTCAAGAAGAATGTACTGTACATCTAAATGAATACAGTGAAATGAATATTCCGCATATTTCACTTTCAATAATTATTTGATCTGAGACGACATGTTTGGACCTCTCTGAACGCCACCATCAGGTCAAAAGTTTGAGCAGATGTCCAATCCAAAAATTGCTTAAATCGGAGGATTTCACCTGCTACAATTCAACCTTGTTGCAATTTAACAACATTGATGGACAACGTGTTTCTTACAACAAGCTTGAAGTACTCCGGCATGGAAGGACTTATTAAAAACTAACCGATTAATTAAGTCGCAGTTTTTCACAATATCCCTAAAACATGTAAGGATTGTGTGTGGGGAAAAAGACCTCCATGGGTGGTTTTTGTTCACTAGTGAGACCTGGGGGTCATAAACCTCCATAAAACACTTGCTTGTCACCGCAGTGGTGACAGACCATACAGAACAATATTCCACATGGCCAAGGGTGTTTAATTATTACCTTCTCGAAACAGAGGTTATAAAAGGGAAAGGAGAGAAATGAGAAGCTCTCTCTTTTTGGTGGTGTGAAGTCGGTTGTCGAAGGAATAAAATGTTCATCGGAGTGCAAGATGGCTCTTCTCTCGTTTAAAACGGAAAGACACCTTACAAACACTTGGTCGTCTTTTCCCAAATTGTGGGTTTTTCTCCATGATGTATATCACGGTTTGCAAGCTGCAGATGTTCGAACGTGAGAGATGCGGTGTCTTTTGCACTGCGCATGCGTCGCTGGGTCTTGGGGTCTATGTTGTAAAGGCGCCAGGTTGAGTAGCGATCATTATCCCATCAGGATCGAGTAATGTGACCCAGATATTATCTGTGTAGTTGGTGGAGGTGGAGTTTGAGGATTGCAAGAGACGATTGATTCGATAGCTGCATAGATTGTGACTCCTCTCTAGTCATCCATCTAGAAAATAAAGAAAGAGGGTGGAAATATTGTCCCTCAGCCGAAAACTAATACCGGAATAGAGAACTTTGATCCAAAAAATAGATGATATCGATGCAAGAGAAAGAGAGGGTGAATGCGAAGGGGAAGAAAAAGAGGAATTTAACTGAGGAAAAAATGGACTGACAACAGTGTTATTCTTCATTTATGGAAGCTGCTCGTCCAATCAGAGGAGCTTTATTTGCCGGCAGCGGAACAAGAGCATCAGATGTTGTCCTGCCTGTTGGGGGTGCTGGCAATTTGCTGGTCCCGAAAATCGTTTCCAATCTCACGGTTCATCGTTCACACTGAGAAATGAGATCGATGATCACCGCTATTCTTGATCTCCTTTTCTTTCCTACTGTGTGCTGCTAAAAGAAGCTAAACGACAGATGTATGCCACAAAAGAGGGGAAAAATGCGCCCACTTGTCAGGAAAAAACATGGAAAGAAATAAAAAAATGCAGCATTTCAACCGAACATGTATAAATTGAATATGCATTGTGCACAAACTCATGTCAACAGTTTGAGAAAAAATAACAAGATTCGATATTTGGGATGGTTTTAGAGAGTTTTAAATTCAGTAATTGTTTTCAAATTCCACCTGTGAGTTGAGGGATAAATGGTCAGCTATGTGTGGGAAATATTGCAGGAAATGCTACTATACATATACTGGATGTAGAAAAAATGGATGCTTTTTGGTTTGTGGAGCGACGAGAAGAAAATATGAGAGAAGGATGTTGCACTATGCACCATTTGGCAGTAGATTGGTTACACCTCGCAGCTTCAATGTCTTCCGCTTTGGTCTTCCGTACAACCACCATGGGACCATATGCCCCATGTATCTCCGATCATGTAGGCTGCCAGTTTATGGTGATGAGAGTATAGCGAACCTAACAACTAACATTGCAATGAAAGAGGTGGTAAATCTTAGCCATTCATTGCCTTTTCAAACCATAGCATCAAATGTATTTATATTCATCACATGTATGTAATTAAATGCTCAAACTGTATTGCTTCATTAGAATCTTTCAGTGGAATCATTTTGTTGAACTTCAGAATGCAATTTATAGTATAGTCGAACAATTTTCGAAATGAAAAATCTGGTGCTAATCAATAACTGAGACAAGATAACAATTTATTAGTGTTGAACATTGTACATTAATTATGTATCAATAAAAATGCTCTTGTACGTCTTTGTAATTTCCAATATCCAGCTGTCGTTTGCGAATTTTGGTTGAGTTATTCAATACCATTGGAAAGTATATTGGAGCACAAAAGCCATGTGACCATTTGATTTTTCCTCTTTGGTACTGGTACCAATCCAAAGTACTGGATCACTTTCGTAACTACGATTTTACACAAAGTGCAAAAATCATGCTATACTACTTGAAACGCACTTTGTGCTACATTGTTATAAAGGTAAAAGCTGCATTGTTTCACTATCGTTTAACTGAACCAATTTAGCAGGTATATGACGTATTCGGCAATTCATACCTGTCTGTCTGGGTCGCCCGATATCTTGAGCTTTGGCCAGAAAAGTTGTTCGGCAATCCATGTGGGCCTCAGAGATCAAAACGGGTTTTTTGTTTGGCAAATCAAATGTCTGAGGAGTGACGTCATTTTCTCTGGCTGCCGTACGTGTCAGAGACAAATTTCTCGCCTGGCTCCTCAGACAACAAGATGGCGGCCACCATGGAATGTTCGGTCCAGTATGAAGGGTCGCAACATGCCACGTAATCCGCCATTTTGAATTTCCAGCCGTAACAGAAATTTGTGGTCGGTAAACCAGATAAATTGGGTGCCAGACATGGCACAGAGATGACGTCACACACTCTGGCGACCCAGACAGACAGTATGAATTGCCGAATACGCCCATTATTACAGGTTCAAACCAGTTTGTGGAATTTTTACTTTCCGTTGTTAGTTCTCATTTAAAAGGAGTGTCAGGCAAGTTAGCCAATTTCCCAGTCCACCTAGCATCCATTTTGTCTGTCTAATCTGGATGTACCATCGCTATTGACGTGTCACCATAGAACCATTGGCTGCCCAAAATATAATATGCATCGCCTGCAGGATTATTTCCTCTTCCACTGTGCTGCACAACTTGGGTTCGTTGCTGCTGCTGCTGCTGCTGCTAGCACTTTGCTGTGTGACATCACTACATAGTCCTGTTCCAGAGAGATGAATCCACCAAATTTAGGAAATCTGTAGTGCATTTGTGGCTTGGCATCTAATGGATCTTTTCCAAAATTTAGTGCACTGAAAACTTGACCTTTTGGGTCGATAAAGTTTGTGGTGCTGACACCGTGTAATGTACATTAAAAGAAGTGGGTGTTTGAAAAAGTGCTGTATATGAAGAAAACGGAAGGAAAAAAAGTTTGCTCTGTGCGGATTATTATATATCTATAGCCTACTTGGGGAGGTCCAATCCATCATTTGGGCCCCAACAAGTGATCCAGGCTCGATAAATGCGCAGTTATAAGGCCAAGTCGTTATGGTGCGCGGCGCAATTAGATGATGGCTTGATCATCATCATCTCACATGATATACGAGCAGAGAAATATGCAGAACTTGTACTTACGAGTACGTATATATCTATATACTACTGCACCGTTAAATTGCACGTGTTTGCAATGAGCACTCTGGTCAGCAAAATCTCCCATCCAATATGCCCCGGCCACTATTGATGTCCATAATCAGTAGTAAATTAAATTAAAACCAAATTCCTTCATGTTGCCATAAGTTTATTCGCATTTAAACAAACCTATCTCTTAGTAAATGCCATGTAATAAGCGATATTTACTTGTACACAGCAACATAATTGTCTCAAATTCCATCCCTGTATCACTAGTTATCGGCATCTTATAGTACAATTTAGCAAGTAGAATGAGAATTTTGTTTCATACGAAGACAATTGGGAGGGAAAATCTGTATTAAAATAGTATAATTGCATAATGATGTTGTCTTCGCATGTATACAACTTTTTTACTTCTACCCGGTGCCTGTTTATCACGTCATGCATGTCCAGTTGCTTGCGTTAATGAATTTGGCAAGACAATAATATATCTATCCATTCCCAATTGCATATTAGACGTAAATGATGCTGTTAGCTCAACAATAATTATAATTAATGAACGGGTGCTAATTGCATGGTGATTTCCAAACATTTCGAGCAAGAGCAATCTATTTTTTTTGTACATGAAATCTTATTTATGTTCCGTCATTACGCAAACAATATGTAATACATTTGAAATTCGTGTTAAGATGTTTACAGGAAATAAATTTTCCTCATCCATTTTTTACAGCCCACTAAAGATGCAATAAATTAACAATGTACAGTGTATTGTACAGCGTAATGCTAATAACATAGTTTGAGCTAATCTTGATGGAATTTGGATAATTAAACTGAAATAATTTGAAAAGTTTTAGTTTTGGAAGTGTTTGTTGTGAACTAATTGGTGGTTTGAAGAATAATTTAAATTCTTTTCTAAATTAGCAGTTAATTTATAATCAATTTACTGACGTATTCACTTCTAATTCACGTGTGCAGCCAGTGAAAGCAATGAATTGGCTCTTTTATATTACTTGAATCTGTTGTTGGATTTATATTATTCGTTTTTGCATTGAATATTATTACAATATATTTAATGCATAAGCTTTGCTCGAATTTTGTGAACAATGCAACAGAGCAAATGAGAAATTCGCAGCATAAAATCATAGTGCATGTAGGTACTACTATACTGTGCTGGAGCTTTTGAATCGATATTTACACCCCATATATTCACACCCGTACAGCTATACAGCGCTCTTGGTGTTGGTAATGCTTGAATATGCACTGGGTGTACAGTATATATATATAGGGGGGTTCTGTATATTCGCTTTTTGAGGGGCTGACTGAAAACTCAATGAACCGTTTGCAGTTTTGTTGGACGAGTAAAAACGAGAATTCGTTCCGTTCTTATACACAATGTACACACCAAAGATCGAAATGGTTTCTGAGTGAGATGATTCGCTTTGTGGGTTGTTGCTATGGGTCGGGAGTAACTTAAGATAGAAGTTCATCCCTGGAGATTTTTGCAATATAGACACACCTAAAAAAAAAGACGATGCCAATTCAAGTCGCGACTTGGGATATTTTGTATCTCGCGCAATGCGTGTGTGGGATAAAATCTGGAGGGGATTTTGCTATTCTCTCGTTTTCTGTAAAGTTTGTATAATGTAAGGTGCACTGACTGAGATGACCACATAAGGAGGAAAAAATACGACATGGCACATATCCCACGTAAAAGTCCGCCAAGGGACCAGCATGGATTCGTGTCTGAAATACGAGCCCTGAGGATGGGGCACTAAATCGTGTCACTCTAAATGCACCTACTTTCTGTATTGCACACATCCATCCAAGAAATCCTCACGTAAAACACACACACACCCACACTGAAAAATATAATGCGTGCTCAGAAAGATCTATTCCTTGCTGATATCTATCTATAGCTCCGAGCTTAAACCTTTTTCAGATGTTTAAAAAAAGATAACTCAAAAGTGGACTGTCATGTTCCATCAGCAACGAACCACTTTCGATCTTAAAATATTGAAATATAAGCACTATAACGTGCTTTATGTCCATTTGTGTACAACTTTAATGAATGTAATATGCAGTCAATTATTTTGTGCGAGAATGAGGTTTGTGCAGAATATTTCACAATTATTTTCTGCAAAACTACTTATAAAATGAGAAAGCATGTTCTTATTTGTATACCTGTTATCTAGGACATCATCTTAATCTATTAATGTACGTACATGCATCTTCCATCATGTGAGCATTTAGATGAACAACATTTTTCCCTCGACTTTCTTGAATTGTTTGCTTCAAATATATTCGTAGTTGGAAAAAGCTGGCTTCGTCCTCTGTGGCTATAAATGTTAAAATGCCCTGATACAGTATTTTGTGCAAACAATTCGTAGTCCCTGCGGTGATATACATCTCTTATCGAGGGTTCATCTTTAATGTAACGTGTATCTAGGGAAAATGAAAAACGTATTGTAGGAAGTTCGGCAGTTCATTGAATCACTGATTACAGAAGTTATGATGCCCATTGAGCTCTCGTGCAGTACTTCTGTTTAAAATTACCAGATGAAATCAATTTGCCATGGCTGTCATTCCCAAAGGAGGAATTGTGGAAATAATAACCTATTTCCACCAGTTACTCCTTCCTTTTTTTTCCTTTTCCTTAAATGTCCATCCACCACCTGCTGTTTTTAACTTTATAGTTTCCTCATACAAAAAGAACCAGGCCAATGAATAAAACTATATAATAAGCTTTCATCAGCCAAATTCTGAAAATGTGCTTCGTTTTACTGATCAATGCATGGATGAGATAATATTCTTGTCGATTTCTGCGAACTATTGAAAGATCATTAAAGATAAGGAGGGAGAATCTGAGGGGGAGAAAATGAGAAGTCCAGAGAAATGTGGGCAGAATTTCAAACAGATCTCTGAAGATACTTATTCAGGATTGGTCGATTTCCTGGAAACATTTTCCCCGTCTGGAAATGCAATGATACCCTGCTGACAGTTAACTTTTACCACCTTTGCTTATTTCTCTCCCCTTCCAGTTATAACCTCGGTTTGTAATCTCTAAATCTCCAATTTTATTCTTTTAATGTGATATTGATTTTTTTTGCAATGGAAGACCGTGAACTATATATAGCTTATTAATAAGCAATTACATATTCTTTGAACTCTTAATTCTTACAACATCCATTTTGGTCTCTTTTAATGAACATGGTGATTAGGTGTATTTATGTAATTTCGTGTATCTAATATTATTGTGGCAATTGTTCAACACTGTTGCATTCAATTGTGGATTATTGCGATCCTAATGAATTTAAAATGCCTATAAATGATTGAATATGGGTTGTGTACAATATAGACTCATAACTTTGGAGACACTTAAATATTGCTCCATCTCAAATCAAACGTTTTAAATTTATAAAGTGCACAAATCCATCTGAATAACAGATGTTTTTACATCGCAATTTCCGTCATCGAATTTATTTGTTGACACAAGAGTGCATTTAATTCAGAAGATGCAAATGTTAAAAACTTTGTTAAATCGCAGGTTTTCATTGTCATTGCACCGTGTAAACTGTAAAAAGTTATTCTATGCATTTCATTTTGATAATATCAGAAATAAGTTTTTAATTTGTTGTTGCATCATCCTTTCAAGAGTTTTCTGGAATAATTTGCATATAATATCATAGTTAGTACTACAGGTAAAAGAATTCGGTAGTTAAGCAATTAATATAGACACCTGTTACTCTAATACCAATATTACAATGAAGATTTTTGGTTTATGTTTAGTGGAATATACGTGTATAACTCCTTGGTAATGAATACATTGCCTTCAAATATTGCGCACCAATTTTACATTTCCGATTGACGTTTTGATATATTGCCCAGCTGCTATGCTTCCTGATCGTATGTTATGCATTTCTGTTATTGGCTCACTGCTTTCATGTCTAAATAATGTCGACGACTAATGGATTGTGGTTTGCTTATTAGCAGGCATGAATAGCAGTGCTGAGTGGACACAGCGGTTTGTTACGGGGACCGAAGAAGAGCGCTGCAGTCGAGTACTATGGATATATGCAAATTTGTGGGCGGTTTCTTGGGTGGAAACGCTCGCAGCGCCGATGCGGCAAATTGTGGCATTGATCGCTCAGTGAGACTGCAACGAGCCATTGATGCGCAAGCAACTGACATCTTCTCGCAGCATCCCTCATCCTATCATCTGTGTCGACTATGTGAACTAGCTATCTGCAAGAGGTCCATTCAAGCTTACCTTGTAAAAACGCCAAAAGACGATATGGAGACACTGAGTAGGACGATGGGTCCCCCAACAGCGACAAGGGTCCTTTGGTTTTCGTCTGCACATACGTATTTTCTTCGTGAGAATTCGTCAAATGAGTGGGTGCTATTGTAGCCTGCAGGATTAGTTGCAGATTTCCTGTTTTCATTATCCTTCATGGTTTCTTCAACTTTATTCCCTCCTGCTTGCAACATGGAGTACGGGAAGGCCCTTGTCATCATCTTCATCCACGTTATTCTACTCTGGGGTGAGTGCCTTTACCTCTTTACTTTTTTGTTGTTTGTACAACTTTTCCTAAATTCCTTTATGTGTGATTACATTTTGGAAGGAAGTGCCACAAGTGTTTGATCTAAGGTGAAACCAAATCCACTTATCTATATAGGGCTCCATTAAGAATACCATTATTATATTTATCTTATAACTTCATTTTTAGATGTTAAAACCCATAGATGTTGGCAGCATAGATTGTATTGTATGTATGTACAGTATAGTATTGTTCCTAATCTTTCCTGAAACATGTACTGAATGTCTGAAGGAATCAGTTTATATACGTTTATATTCATTTAATATGAAACTATACATTAACACATTAGCTGGGTTCATTGATGCGTGCACCCAGTAAATACGCAGATAATTACATTTCTCACTGTTGTAAGGTAAAAGTATATTCCTCACTGTAGCCAAGAGCCATTTCTGATATACTAGTGGGGAAATTATTTGGTCAAAAGAAATGAGTTAATCCAGATTAATAACAGCTGGAGTCTGGTGATGAACAATGTCTAATATTATGATGTTTTGTCGTTTGTGATTGCGACATGATTGGCCTCTGGCATATTAAGCTCTTTTGGGGATTATACATGGCATTATGCTGTGCTTAATGCGATAGATACTTTTCCTTTTGGATCTTTCTTCTTCGTTGTTTGTTCGCAGGAATAAAAGAAAATGCAGGCATGATATTAGTCTGCTCAGAGTAATGCGGGCAACCTATTGAATTAAGTAAGACTCTGATGATGACTGCATGTGTATATATGTATACAATGTGCTCTTGATATTGTTTTCAGTCTTGAAGGTGAGTTTCGTGAATTTAACCTGTCGTTTTCTATCGTGAATTTTCTGTCCCCTTATTCAAAAATGCAAGGGGAATGAGAAATTGTTGAAAGCTTTCACTTGCGCATTTAATGATTACACTTATTAACTAATTTAACACGGCATTCTTGTCCCAAGTTGCGAGGCTGTGAGATTGTAACATAAAAAACTGTTCCTAATTTAATGCAAGACTTCAAGCAATTGAAACTCCTTGTATATAGTCGGGAACTTTTGTATCTATTATCCCAAAATGTATTTATTTACACCTACATTACCCCCTTGATGTGAAAAGGAGAAAAATCATGTTATTTGAATTCAAAAGGTTTACCGAACCTATTTATACGAAGAATATGATTTTAAATATAAAAAGGATGAATTAAATTCCTTGAAACGAATTCATGTTTTGTAGAAATACGTCAGTTATTTCATTCGTAGTATAATATCAAAATATATATATATAATTTTATATCTATTGGGACCTCATTACCGCCAATAATTTAATTTTTATCCAATTTGTGGAAATTTACCCCTGCTCCGTATTGAGTAATTAATTACCTTATTCCGTTTTGTTTTTTTAAAGAAAAAACAAGACGGTTTAGACTTGTATCTTAATGAGAAACAATGTGGACGTCTTGAATGGTTTTTCCTTAGGGTGCAGCTGGTGAATTCGCAGATCTCCAGAGTGTCGTACTGGTTTAAGATTAAAGAGTTAGGTAGATACGATTGATAGATAGACAGTGTTTTTCGTTGCATTTTCTACTTGGTCTGTGACAGGGCAGGAACCCGGAAGGGCTCTTTGCCATAAACCTCAACATCTTTCTTCTCCCACCGAGAAAAAGAACCCATTTTTCTTGTGTTTCGCAAACTATAATACCTTATATAATATTTATTTCACTCGTTCGAGCTGTGCACGATTTTATATTCATGTTTCAACTTCCTTCGCCTTCTTCCTCTCCAATGACATTATTTTACCGAGATGCATAAATCTAAATTCGAAGGTAATATATAATCAAGTTCAGACTGAATTGCTGGTTAATGTCCCTGCGATGAAATTTTAGACCACTGTTATTTGATCACTACCAAGTTTGCATAGATTCTTCGCAAATATTATAATAAACTATTTGTCTTGAAATTAGTTTGCGCAAAGAAAAATATTTATCAAATTTAAACTAGCTGCAGGAAGACGGCAAAACCAGTTCACTGCATTAATTTTTCATTTAAAAAACATGATTTTAAGAATTCATTTTCTACAATTCAATACAAATTTGCATGTCATTTAATATTCATGTTTAAACCACAATTTAAAATACAGGATATTGAATCTAATAAGATTGCTTATTGATTAAGAACCAAACTGCGTCTCGGTCGCATCATATAAAAATAACCTGGGATGTGCAGTAACTTTGGTCAGAAAATAATATGACGTTTTATATTTTTTTTTGCTTGAATCTATGTTGTGCACTGATACCTTTGCGTGATCAAGTGGTCCTCAAGGTGTTGTCTTCTTATATCTATCTTGGGATCTGTTCGTGCAAGTCTTGGAAACTTTGACCGGCTAATGATTGATCAGACCTTGGCGAATTGGCCACAAATTCAGTAAAAAAAAATATATGTGGCTTTGCAACAATGGGCAAAAATATATATATGATTGAAAGGAGGAGAGGAAAAAGAAACCGATTGGCAGATGCACTAATCCGAGGCTTTTGCGGAAGAAAGAGCTTAATAATCATGTCATCTTGCGTTTCTTCTTTGCGATTTTGTTGCCACAAAAGTAAAACAAGCACAAGCACTCTGCCATTCACGAGATTAATGCTTTTCTTGCCGGTTTTTATCATATATACAGTGCTGGAGATACTAATTGCAAGTCCTTCAATTTTACGAAATTCCATGGAGGAATAATATTCTCCAAAAATTGCATTTATACATGGAGTTTTAATGATCGTGAATTGAGTGTTCAAGAATAAAAATACTGGTGAAAACATTAGACGGATGGTATGGAAAGTAATTCTGGGTCTGATTTTTACTGGAAGCAAATGGAGATTATTTTCAGTAGTACTTTTGACATTCAGATTTGAAGGACGGCAAGGAAGATTCTGGAGGCAAACGAAAGATAAACAACATGTTTACACATATGGCGTGATTTAGTATGTAACTGCATGCTAGTCTGTCATTGGTCGTTTGGTGACAGCAAATTAGTTGATGTTCAAATCCCCAATGTAGGCAAATCAGATCAGCATTTGCTCTTCCCTAGTGTCTCCCTGATTTTAGTTGATCATCTGACATGTAGGGAGGGAAGGGGTATTGCCGTTGTTGTTAGGTAAATGTTGAATATGAATGACAGCATTTAATATAAGGATGTCCTTGCTGTGTAAGGATAGCGTCTTATTTTCCCTGTAGTGGTTCATCAAACCAGTGATGCAAGGAATATGTTTTTTCATTTTTTTAGTATAATTAAATTTCCTTTGTGGCGTTGTAGATATACATAAAAAGAAGAATATAGTTTACTAAGTTTGTAATTTTCAGACACCATGATTTACACATATTTCCTTGGTGTTTTAAGCTGAAATTTGTGTTGGCAATTTAGATTTTATATATTATGCAATTAAATTAACTCTTTTTGTGAAATCATTAATACCTATCGAAATAAGGTTTATTAAATTGGTCATAAATTTGTCTTCCGGGGTTTAAAGAACAATTAATGGCACAATTGATACTCAACGCAATTTTAAGGGATCCTATACATAAGAAACTAAGGTTATGACTCCTAAGCTTGTTTTCTAGTGTATACTAATACATGTAGGTACATAGATATTTAATTCAACTGTTATTGTAATGTCTGCGTATTTGGAGGTGAAATTCTTAAGAATATTACTTTAATTTCATAGTTTTAATTACTTTATATATTCGTTTTGAACTTGAACATTTGGACTTTATTCCGAGATGTTTTATTGCTTTGCAGATATACCAATATAAAGAATCAAATTAGGAAAGTGATTTACATTCAGTTATTAAATTAATGCAGCAATGTGGTTGAAGGTTCGTTTCAACTTTCAACTAACTTACTTAATCCTGCAGCCATACATTAATTGCAAGTGAAAACTGTTAAATGCAATGTAACTTGTGCACAGTACTATATATATTTTGACAGATTCCAAAGGTTTTTCATTTCAGTAGCTATGTATAAATAAGTTAATTGATTATAAATCTGTTTTGTTTGCAACTCTGCAAATGTAAGACCTAATTATTGAGTAAAATAAACACTGGAGTCCATTTTAAAACGTGAGCAATTTATATTATGAGCTTTATTGGCTGTATAATTACGATATTTTACGATATCCATGCAGTATTGTTTTCATTACTGAACGATTATTAATTTACATAGGCAATTTTAATGTGAATTTGTCATTTTTCTCCCATAACTGCGCACGTGCCACAAACCCGTAAAAATGGATTTAATGCCCCACTTTTATGTCTTTGTTCGTGTCGCTTGCCACTCGTTAAAGCTTTAAAAAATATTGTATTATACATCAGAATAACAAGCGACCAATTCTGTAGTGTCACGATTGTTCTCCGCGCTTAATACGGTGTTTTATTTGTTTCCATGCCCACTTTGTGGGAAGTTATGTAGGAGATTATATGAAGCAAGGAGGGGGAAAATAATTATGAATTTTTTGTAAGGGCTATTCATTGTATACGCAGTTCTCACAAACACCACATCTCGCACATGCTGAGCAAAAGTTCTCCAAATGGCTCGCATATTTCATCATATACATGAGTTTTGGATTCGATTAGTGTGGGCAGACACTAGTTAGCTGGAGCAAAAAGATGGAAATCAGTTGGGAAGAAAAAAAATGGGAAATTGCTGGTGGCATTCGGCTATGATCCATGTTTACTCTGCAGTCAGGATAAGGTTTTTTCTTTGCTCTTTCCTTTTTCTCTTGGTCTGTATCCTTTTGTAAATTGCTCTCGTTGCCATGTCGAGAAAAACGTATATATTTCTGGAATACATGAGTTTTTTTCCCATTCTTTCTCTCTCTCTCTCTCTCTCTCTCTCTCAGTAGCTCCTCTTTTTGGTTCCTATATAGTAAATGATGCGAATTTTCTGCGTTAGTTTCTCCCTGTTGGTGAGCTTTATAAAACGATCGCCTGAGAAAATATTGAGTTTTGCGCCTAGTTGCCTCCTTATTTCTTATTTCTCGACTTCTTTTTCTCACTTCTCACCGTTTTCCAG
>WWPM01023912.1:0-19634 GCA_023279145.1 Glomeris maerens
GATGCTGTATATATTTGTATATTTAGGACCTTATTTGAGAAACTCTAACTAAAAATACAAATTTCGTTCAGTTAAATACATTTTTATATTCAGACATGGGTCAGCGACCTCGGGGCTAAATATCAAGCTCGACTCGAGATAATATAAAACTGCAAAATAATTTTCTTATAATGTTTACGTAAATTAATTACATAGTTAATTATTAACGCGTACACACGATTGCAGCCAATGAGAAGGCGTTGTAATCCCGCCCACACATGGCCGCCTCATAATCAGCCAATCGCTATGCGCAGTACTTTGTATAAGCATCAGCAACCCATTTAGCCACACATTTTTCATTGTAATCTCCATTAACATCTTTTAATTTACTGAATTAAAACAATTACATTATTATTTGTTTGCTATTCAACAAAGGAAACGTTTAGTGCTTTCCCAACTTTGCTGAATGAACATGTGTTACGGCGCTTCATATTACGGTGCCGTGTTTTTACAGTTATGACGCCGCAGCTTCCCAACATTCCTTCCCCTTTTCGTTCGGAACGCCGCCTTGCGAACATCGTATAAGTGTGTAATACTAAAGACAAACAAGTTTGAGTTTTTCTAATCATCTGATAGTTGGTAATTATACTTGTAACTCCTCTCATAAGAGAATTTAATCCTGCCTACGATTCATTGCTGTCATTTTCTGTTTCAATCTGCTTTTCATCCAATTTTGCGAGGAGTTTGAAGAGTGGAAAATTCGCCGTCATTTAGGCCTAATGCAGTCATTTTTTCATCTACATTTCCACTGCAAATGGGCCATAACGTCATCGACGACAGCAGCCAAAAGCTAAGTTCGAAAACGTTTTCTTTATTAAAACCCTTTGCAGAATTTATACCAGGAGGTTTTTGCCACTGCATTCCCGTTCCGTCATTCCAAGCCAATTCCTATTGTTTACTTGGATCGCTCACCGCAGTGCATTTCGTTTTTGATGCTTGAAAATTTTCATAGTTCAAAATATTTTGAATAACATGTGGCCCGAATTTCATGAAAAAAGCGTTTTGGTTCGAAAATGCAAATGCACTTTGGAAGAAATGTAAGGAGTATTTTCCAAACACCAGAATTATGCTATTAATCTGTTATTGGACCTGAAATTTATGGAAAATTTCCAAATTTGTAGACTATATTTTTAAGTTTGCTGTTAGTAATCGTTAGAGGTTGAAATCTAGACACTCAACGTTTCACGTACAAAATTGCAATCTACGCAGCACAGTGATAGTAAATTGCCGATGTTCCGCAAAGATATGAAAATTTACCGCACTAAATAAAAACATACTAGGAAATTTATTAGAGCAATTTTACAAATCACGAAAGATTGGTTGTAAGAAGGTGTTGGTGGATTGAGATGGTGGACCGTTTCACAGTGAAGTGACATATTGCAATCGCACTTCTGTGAATAAATGTTCTGCATATAAAACTTGTTGAAAAGAATTAACTAGCCTGTTTTCAGTTTATGAGGTAAGTTTCAAAATGCTTGATAGTTGGCATTTAAATTATGTATACAGTAGATAGTCCACAATTTTATGTAATATCTGGTAGCAGAAAGGTTGTTAGTGGTGGTCTCGGGTCTCCATAGCCTTTCGTTTATCTTTTTTTTTGTCCAGCTTGCGGTCTCGCCATGCCATCTGGTGGCGCTCGATCGCAGCTGTGGGTTTTTCCTCTCCGTGTGGTTTTTCCCGGTTTCTGTCATGTGACATGCGATACACAAAATGTGTTTACAGCAGCGATTAGACTGCAGTTCACGTGTAACCTCTCTCTAGATCGGTTGTGAGTCGGGGGCGAATTGTGCTCCAAAATGCGATACTTCGTGTATGTATGTGGAAACTTGCATTGTTCTCATATTGTAAATCGCCCATGTTATTCACTGTTCAAGACAAACCATTTTGATTCCATTAAACCTTTATTAACTTCAAGACAAGACTCCAAAAAAACGAGTCTTAACTTAATAAGCAACCAAGTTAGTTTAGTTGCTTTCTCACGGCTACCAGGGAGGTGGAATGCGCGGGCATCCACCAACGAAGGTAGCAACAGACAGATACTTGTCCCCAATAAATCAGTGCATGAAAATCATTGTTAATTAAGGCTTTAATTGAGATCACATTTTCACAGAGTGCGGTAAGCGCGAACATAATATAAAATTAGCTCAACGCCAACTAGAAATGTTTTCCAAAAACGCATGCCGTAAATCCTCGATAATAAGCCTGTCTCGAGAATACGCCGGTCTCGAAAATAAGCCGGGTTAAATAATCAACATTCTCAAAATAAGCCGGTCTCGAAAATAAGCCCCCTTCAATTGGATTACCCGATCTACACGACTAAAAAATTACACTAAACCTAAAAAAATAAAAATTCAGTTCACAAATTTCATTTCCTATCATTAAAATCACAAAAAATCATTTCATACGCATTTCATTGAGTATAAGACATTGCGATGTGCATATTGCATTACATAAACGTGTCCTTGGTGACTTGATATTAACAAAATAAACTGGTCTCGAAATTTAGCCGGTCTCGTAAATTAGCCTCGTCAAAAAAAAAAAGCCCGGGCATATTCTCGATGATTTACGGTAAGCACGTTTTGATCCATCGTCACTTCATGCAAGTTTGTCGGTCCGTTTTAATGGCATCCGGGGAACAAAAACCTCCTGATTGGCTGAGTTATAGATATGGGAGGATTTCAGCCATGTTCCGACTGTCGACCTCGTATTGTGACTCATTTCCCGGATGGGATTTGAAGCTGCTCTCATCACTTCGCTTAATGAACTTAACCGAGCAACCAAGTGTACGGATCTCAGTATTCAAAACAACTCTGCAGACGAAACGGCTCTTGGTCGTCTTTTAGCTTTCCCGGCATCAACTTTGACCAGCAAGATGTCCCACTTCTCTGCAAGCTTTTAATCTTCACAAGATGGTTTGGGATCATTGCATACGGATCTGTTTTGCTAACCATATCCGCAACCTAAGCCGTCATCGACAAATTCATTATCTATATTTACGCTTTTTTTCCACATATCTGCAATGGTAAATGCTCAGGGGCCATTGCGGGTGTAAATTTGGAGTGAACGATTCACATTAAAGAACAAAGCTGGACATGAAATAGTGCAAAAATTCGTTTTAATCGCTAAATATGTTGGACAATCGCAGGGCCATAAACGCCTATTTCTGTTTGGTGTTTACTGCAGGTTTAGGTGAAGAAAGTTGAATGGTTGGCAAATCTGCATTTGTCTCAGGTGTAAGTCTAGTAGACACATTTTCAGTCGACTCTGGTGTAACTGTAGTTGAAATTTCACATTGGCTAAGCAAATTAAATTGGTGAGATTATTATCCAGTGAAGATGTACTTCTGTGATGGCTGTGCTTTGCGTAATATCAAATAGAACGTCACATTGTATTCCTGAATTACATGTGAAAGGCATCAGAAAATTATTTTTTACATTTTTAGTGCATTTGTAAAACGTGTTTTTTAAAAGGGTTTTGATTTTGGTATTATTTTATTCTTTTTATTTCAATAAATTTGGAGAAAAGTAAGTGTTTGGAAAGTGGGTAAAATGTCGATTTTTACGCGGCTGAGATGCGGACGGGCAGACAAACACCACAGCAGGCTAAGTAAAACATGTTAAAAAATTAGAAACATGAAAGTTTGAACGGAATTTGGATGCCATTGGTTAGAGTCAACCTGCAATTTCCAGTTGAACATTTCAAGCCCTGCATCCAATGGGGTGGGGTTCCTTTTTCTGGTGAAAGGAATGCGATCCCTCGAAGCATTTTTGCTTCGAAGGTGCCAAGAGCCCGTTAAATGTTAAAGAGGTTTCAATGCAAACCTCGATAACAAAGTAAACATTAAACAAACTAATCTTTTAAGTAGGTAGATGGAATTTTTAACTCCTTTTTGTCTCCACCAAATCCAAACAGCCACACAGCCTCCAAGCGGGAGCAACACATGGGTCTAATCAATAGAGTCCAATCAATTGTATCCAATTTTCATAAAACAAACCTTAACCAACGTAAAAGTAACTAAACTACCTGGCTAGCTAAACCAAACAAACCTAACCCCAGACTGAAAAGTTCTAAGCCTATAATAAGACTATACATCACAGCAAATGGCATTTTTATTAGGGAGTTAGAGCTTTCGCCGTAACCGTGAGTGTGCGCGTGAGAGTAAGCGTGAGCGTGGATTGCACGGGAGCTTTAACGGATGCTCCGCCCAGTTTTGCGTGGCCACGCCTATTACACCCGTACGCCACGTTTACGGTGTCGCTAGTTAGAGCGCCAACGACCGCAGCGTAGGGGTAAGTGTAGCTCCTCCCCCTTTTCGTGAAATTTCCGTCTCACGCGCCCGTAGGAGCAAAATCTGGCGTGAGTATCTCGTTTCTACGGAGCCCCACCGCAACACGTGGCGTACGTTTTACGCTACTCTGACGCTCCGGATGAAGCGCTCTAACTGCGAGGACGTAAACGGTCGAGTCGCCGTGCAATTTACGCTTGCGCTCACGGCCACACTCACGCGAGGGGAAAGCTCTAACTCCCTAATATGTATGCTATAAGGATAAAGTTCAAGTTTTTCCACTGTGCATTTGCATAGGTAATCGCGGAGTGGGATTTAGTTTATTTTAATTGAAATAAATGATATAGGGATGTACTAAGCGCTTTAAATAAGTATTATATACCCAGATTGACACATTAATCCCTTATCCGTAAGAAAAACTGAGGCCGTGCCAAGCCTTTACACCCAATTAATACTGTTTCTTATTTAAATCTCGATGTGAAATGCCAGTCGGTTTAAACCTGGACACTTGCGACTATTGCATTTAATTCAAATGGGCCTTTGATTTGCCACCATATAAGGTAAAAGCAAAGCTTAACTCCCGTTAAGTAAGGTTTTTAAGTTAAATTAACTTTGAATTAATTCTTGCCATTGCTGTCCCATTTAAAGCAAACCCTTCCCCAAAAAGAAACACTTGTGTGGCAATTTTGAATTAGCAAAAAAGTTATTCCTACTATGCCATAAGACCTATCCATGGCTACAGGTGCACATACAGCACGCAGTCGGGGCCTCATCGCATTCGTCCAACGCTGGGTGGTCTATAAATTAGAAAAATATACATAGTTAACAAAAATATCCACAAAATGCCTTAAAACTACGCAAATAGACTCAAAGCGTAAAAGAGCATTTATTTTAACCTATTTAGGGTTATGAAAAGTCGAAACATCAAATTATTAAAGAAATGTAGCAACGAAATTAATTAATTATCTAATTTGTTTAAAATTATCCAAATTTTGCCTAAATAGAACACATTAGTTCATATTGCATATTAAAAACGGTTTAATCGACGACAAACAACAGTAATGGATTGGGGACAATCGAACGAATTCAAAAAAAGATGGGTGAAACGCCATTGGTGGAACGGGCGTCGGCATCCGCCAATCAGAAAGCACCGTTTAAAAATTCCGTTGATTTGAATTTCTCGCTTTCCATCGCGGCGAAAATAACGAATTTACTGCCATTGTTAACTCGTTCTAATCCCAAAATTTGTTTTTCCCTGTACATGGACAGGTAACAATACGCAATTTTAACAAGTAAAATAGCAAATGAATATATGCCTACCTTGACTGTGCGTTGCTTCGGAGCTCCAGTTCAGGTATTTCACATGCGATTAGTAACACAATCCACCTTCTGCGCAACGTGGGTTACAGTTACCTGTAATTCAAACTGCGGGTAATCAGAAAACCCGTTAAATTTAAGAAAAACAGTATAAAAGGAAGACCGGTTGTCTCCGCGTCGGCTATATCGACACAACCCAACTTCGCTAGGTGGCACATGCGGACTACAAATGCTGAGGTTGTACTGAATTGCAGGATGACACGTTTTTGTGCACTTAAAAAATCAAAAATATCTAAGTTGAACAGATAGGTGCCATTTTGTGGTATCGTGAAGCATTTTCGCAAAATCCTACAAAAAGTCGAATGTATGTAAATGCTTCTTGCTGCATTTAATGGCATGTATAATAATGAATATCATAAATACAATGTAAAATTACCCGAAACAAAAATCTACAATATTACCAACATATTTAAGTAATAATAAACCAAGTTTAGTTGTATTGTTTAAATAATTGCGACAATTTGCAAGTTTCCTACAAATTATTGCAATATTACAATATACCTAAATGACCTCGCTGCTTGTGAGGTCGATCTGTAGCAGCTTCCCTTGCGGGCTTCCATGGAATCTGCCTACACTCCGGTGGTACACCCTCAGCTGCAGAAGGCTGTTGGGGCCGACACTGAGGAGGCCTTTCCACCAGGCGGGCTTTCTGCTCAGTAGACCAAGAATTGGTCACATCCGAACCCAGGCGTTGGGTGGGCGGAGTGGTTCGCACCAAGGAGTGCGGCTGGGGCCGGTGCACCACGCTCGACGTGTTGTGTGGCCTACCAGCTGACGCTCCCTGTGCGCCGGAATTCGAGGTCTGGGTGGCAATTGGTACAGCAGGGATGGGATTGGAAGGCGGGTTTCCTCTCTGTCGCTAACCATGTGTTTGCCAGCAAGCGCATGGTTACTTTGTCTGTCGCAGGACTAGGAGGCGGTGGCAAAACTTGGTCCGATCACAGCGTACTCCATGGCCAGTGTGGTGGCCAACTGCTTGGCCTTCCGCTGTTTTGACCACATGGCATTTCTCCTGGCGCTTCTGGTCATAGAGCACCGCATCCTTCGGCCATCTTCGTTGGTCACCATCTCCGCGATAAGGACGCCCCATGCCCTCCTAATGGGTGAGTACGGCGACTTTAGGACTACCTTCGGCAGGGCCAATAGAAGGTCTGGGTCCACTTCCTCCACGTTCTCCGCCGCAGTGGTGTCCATTGCGCTGATGGCTTCGTCCTTGGGGTCCTGCGGGAATGCCGTGCCGTTGGCGTCGTTTCGGGCCCATTCAGCTGGAGGCCATTCCAGCAACGGCAACGAAAAAAGTGGGAACACCTCTCGACGCGGCATCCTCCAATACTCCACGCCGACCGGTCGAAGTTTTCCACCGGACCATCACCGCACATCCAAACCGGCGTGTTCCCTCTTTGCCCTCGCCAGAATCGGATTCACGAACGTTTCCTCACCCGGCACGGGAGTTGAGGAATCCAAGACACGATGAGACCCGGGCTCCACCCGCACAATCCCCGGTATGCGGCCGACCATTTCACTATAGCTCCAACTTTGCAGTACTCAATTTCAATCACTACGTCACTCTTTATAATGATTCCAATTTAATAAAAGTAGTATATGGGTGTCACACTTGACTAAATAAAGTACAGTTTTACTCAGTAAATCAAGTGTACATACACTGGTGCTCAAAATTATTGACCCCCTTTGTGTGTGGACACTGTGTGGACCGATTGGGCTGGAATTTGGGTCGTTTGTGTATTACGTAGAGACCATCTTGTACGCAAAAATCAGATCCGACTTAAACCACCGTTGCAAAGAAATTGACAACAGTTCATTTTGGGGTGCTCAACATTATTGACCCCCGTGACAGATTTCGGTGCTGTTTACATGTTTAGTGCATGTTCAGACAAGCAAATGATTGCAGATACTGCTTGAGATGATACTGGAAGAAAAGAAGCTGCAAGTTCTGCGTCTGTTCCAGGATGGCACGTCGATCAAAGAGATTGTCCGGCAGACTGGTGTGGCTCGCAACACTGTGCGAAAGTGGTCCGCAATGTCAAGCCAAAGAAGGTGAGCCGACCTCGTGCAATTCCCGACCAAACTATCCGTCAAATCAAGCGTCACATCGTTGCTTCTATCAAGCTTGGTCGCCGAGTGACTTCATCCACAATCCAGAAGGATTACAATATGGCCGCCTCTCGACCGACTATCCGCCGTACGTTGAGCGCCAACGGTGCCTCTTTCAGTTCTAGTAAAAAGAAGTTGCCACTGAAGAAGTCTCACAAGGATGCACGCCTGGCGTTTGCGCTTCGACACCTAGGGCTGGAGACCAATTTTGAATCTTGGATTTTCACAGACGAGAAGCGTTTTTCTTTTGATGGACCAGACAGTTTTGGCAGCTACGGCACCGAGAATGTTCGTTTGCTGAGAATCAAGCGACAGCAAGGCGGCGGTGGAGTTATGGTTTTCGGCGTAATTTGCAGTAATGGAAAAATGAAGTTTCAGGTATGTGCAATCAACCCAGAACTTCCTCGAGAATCATTTCTTCCTTATATTTAGATTCTTGACGGTCGGTACAACTCCAAACAGTACGTCCAGGATTTGGACAAGGTTAACATTCCGTGGTGCAAGCATCAGATGCAAACTATTTACTTTGGTAAGCAAAAGGTCTATTTGTCTATCACTTAAAGAATGTAACAAAAAGGTGTCATCGACATATCTACGCCAAAATTTAATTTCCGGGCATTTTTCTAATAGTTTAATTTCAAAATTCGACATGAAAATGTCAGCTAGAATTGGGGCTAACGGGGAGCCCATTGCTAGACCATCTTTTTGTTTAAAAACTGTACCAGCAACGACAAAGAAATTTTGATTGATGACTAGTTTTAAAAGTTGCATAAAGAGATCACAAAATAAGGCATCAAAACCATTAGCAGTAAGTAAGGAGCTAACCAGAGGATAGGTTAAATCCAGAGGAATGCTAGGATATAAAGCAACGATATCAAATGAAGACATTTTTAAAGTGTGCATATTATTTTTAAGTCCGAGAAGGGTTTTGGAAAAATCAACAGAATTTCGAATGGAAAAAGAAGTAGAACGATCGAGAGCTTTTAAAAACTGACTGAGCCATTGTGAAGTTCTGTGGGTTGTGGTATTCACACCAGATACGATAGGACGAATCGGGTGACCAATTTTGTGCAACTTAGGAAGACCGCAAAATCTGCCTAAGTTGGGATTCAGAGTAAAAAGAGAATTTATCCGAAAACGATCTCGATGGACAGGTTTCGGGGAAACTTATAAAATGGCTTTGTAATCGTTTGGACTTTTCATTTGACTTGACACAATTAAGGAGAATCATGTGAAGCCCTGTGAGTAAAATTTATAGCTGATTTTTTTTACCGTTTAGTGTATTTAATTTCGCGGGTTTGTTACTTTGCCTGTAGTGTTGTTTTATCGCTTGACATAATTTCGACGTTCGTACGGATTTTAATCGTCATTTTTGACCCTCAATGTAATAAGGTATGTGAATTTTGTAGTAGAACTTAGCAATTTGTGATATGCCCTGATGATGGTTCGATGCCTGAACCGAAACTAGTCGGCAAATAAAACGTCCATAGTGGACTGTACGTTTATGAGACGATGTCAAATTAAAATTTGCAATATTTTGTTGAATTTCAACAAACGTTGAACAAGTATTCTAAATTTGAATTCTCTACTATAAAAAATGTCCATTTTATGACCTTTCAAACTTGCGATATACGAGGCATGTAAGAGTACTCAATTTTTATATTTTTTAAGAGACAATTCCTTTAAAATACAATAACTGGATTTTGTTGGTGTATATGCAAGTTATTTTTCCACGTAGTTGCCTTTCCGTTCTATGCAGGTTTTGAGCCATGTAACAAGCTTTTTTATGCCCTCCTCAAAGAATTTTCCCACCATCTCCTTTTTCCAGTTACGGACCTCTTGTCTCACCTCCTCATCAATTGAGTTTTTTTCCTACTTCACTTCCCTGAAGACTCACGTTAAAGATGAAAGTGTGAAGACGCCAAGTCAGGAGAATATGCGGGGTTGTTCAAAATGTCCCATCCAAATGCCCCAAAAATTTCAGTAGGTGTTTTTCCTTCCGCAATAAGAAATCTGATGACACCACGCACTTCACACGAATGGGCACTACAAGGGGACTTTTAGTACTAATGAGGACCACTTTTGCTCGTTGTGATCAGGAGAACCTAGCCTACAGATCAGTGTTGCCAAACTTTGGGTAAAAAAAATCCCCCAGCACAAGAAGGCAATAGTGCTCTTATTTGTGGATATGCCTCGTAGTTACATGAAAATTTTCAATGCTCTGGTAGACTCGATTTCATATTGCCATAAATCAGAAACTATTTAACATAGAGACCTGACATTTTGTATGAATACTTCGAACATATTGTAGATACGTTGCATCAAAAATCATTGTGTATTGTGATAGTCGACTGAGGTCCATAATCCCATTTGGCGTGGAATGCCTCAGTAAGATCCTGTTATCCGTACTTTTCGATGAGGCATCCATTTTTCAGAATGTTCTTGCCGTCTTGTCTCTTTTGTTTTCCTTTGCTGAGCTGTAGCACAAACCGTTGTTTCATAAATGTCATGACATGCAATTTTTAGTTGAGCCTCATCCATATCTACATGCTGTTTTTGATTTGCAGAGAAAAAACTGTACTTCAACTTCCTGACAGCCTTCTTTTTTTTTCCAAAAAACCTTTTAGCAGCATCCTTGTTACAGAAGAGGCCTTGTGGTTGTGGAGTTTCGTAAAGCACGATTGAGTCGAAACTTGTGTTGGTTCATTGTACGCCAAGGCAGCAATATTTACCCTTCTGGAATAGCTCTTCCCCTTAGAGTAGTCTACTCGTTTTCCTCCAGTGGTTTTTGCAACCACACTCATAAATGTTTCTGCAAGATTGTTATTAAAGTTGTAAATTTGGGTGTTGCTCACTAATGCCAACGTCAGTGCTGCTTCCTCGATTGCTGACATCATTGGTTGGTAGTTTAATATTGCCATGAACTTCATTTCTTCTGAATGGCGGTCATCAAATCTTGCAGAAGAAGTAATCTCCTTTACCTTGGATTTCAGGGCCTTCCTCCCTTTCAAACCATCACTATTCCGAAAAGTCTTTGTGTCATCTGCTGCTCTTTCCTGTTTTTTTGTCTGAAATTTCTGACGGCATAGTTTGGCGCATTCAATTATTTTAATGTTGTGCGTCCGAGCAATCCCGACTCTTTCCTGGACTTTTGTCAAAAATGAGGAGTCACAATCTCCAACAATTTTGGTGGAGAAAACATTGTGTTTCTTCTGTAGCCAATTGATACCTTCAATGATGATGTCAGATTCCATTGAAGTGGAGGAGGAATGCCAATCAGCATTGCAGTCCTGGTGAATAGTTTCCAGCTTTTGCTTGTTGACACATCACACAATGTTTATTTCTGGTACTATCGTACTAGCAAGAATGATTTTGCTTGTTCTATAACCCGCTATGACACCTGTTCCACTTCTTGCGTCATATCCGTGTCCATAAGATCTTTTGCACCACCCGCCGTCGACAACAACTGCAATTGTTGGATTGCCATTGGAGACAACATCACCATTTTCTAATGCAAGTCTTTATCTTCGATTGCGGATGCAAATTCATCATTCTGCGCATTCAAAAAACACTACTACAGTGCTACCAAAATTAGAAGAGACTGGTGCCCCGCCCCCAGTGCAGACTGGCCAATACATCCGATGCAAGTGTTGTGTACGCCAATTGGTCAGTCTTTCATTGCGGGCGGGGCGGGGCGGGGCACCAGTCTCCTAATTTTGGTAGCACTGTACACTGTTCTTCACACCTACTGTACGTCTTGTCACTCATGTAATGTGCTTGCAGAATTGCGAAACATTCCTCAGATTGACTAAAACCAATACTAATTGCCATTGCGGCCCAAGCAGCATCAAAATGTAGAGCTTCAGATCAATGGCCGTGTTCGGCAAGTCATACTGTCTGTCTGGGTCGTCAGATATCTTGGAGCCTTGGCCAGAAAAGTTGCTCAGCAATCCATGTGGGCCTCAGGTTTTTTGTTCAGCAAATCTAATGTCTGACACGGCAGCCAGAGAAAATGGCATCACTCCTCAGAGACAAATTTCTCACCTGGCTCCTCAGACAAATAGATGGCGGCCACCGTGGAATGTTCGGTCAAATATGAAGGGTCGCGATTGTTGTGCCATTTGACCGAATTTGAATATCACAAATTAAAGCTTGAAATGATTCCCACTCCACAATTTCATCTCATCTACGTTTTCTTTTCTTTGAACTATAAGATGACAAAATGCACATCGCAATTGACGCGTAATCCGCCATCTTGAATCGCATTGAATCCAGCCGTAACATAAATTTGTCGTCGGCGAACCAGATAAATTGGATGCCAGACATGGCACAGAGATGTAATCAGAGATGACGTCACACACTCTGGCAACCCAGACAGACAGTATGACTTGCCGATCACAGCCAATATCTTTATTATTTGAATAAAAAATAAAAATGTGGGACTTAGTTCGAAGGAGGGACTACTAGCGTTATTGGTGTGGTGGGACGGATGTGAAATGGCAGTTCAGAAATGATAATCTTCAATGTCAATTAATTCAGCCAACATGTTTTGGGTGTAACACACATTTATTTTTAAAATTCAAAAATCGTGCAATGCCTGGATTCATAAGACCTTCTCCAGTCAGACTTTATCTTCTGGAAATATACACTTGGAAATCTTTAATCTGGTCCCTCTGTAATCCGGATCCGCTCCTTATTCTGCACAATTTCTCATGCCTGTGACAGGCCTATTAAATTAACACAGAGGATGATATCAGACAAAGTGTGCAATCCAGTACCATTCATATAGCACATCCGCAATCCGGCAAACGTCCCAGCTACGCTTTTGGAAAACCCTTTAGGAAGTCTACCACACTGCTGCCCCACCCTTTCCAGAAAAGTTGTCTTCATTTGTAATTAAAAATCGCTGTAATTTAATAATTAAAGCACGACTGCTCTGAGTTAAATTTGCGACCAGGGTAAAATGTTTTGGAGCCACCCCTACGACCCCAAATGAAATAAATTTGTTTGTTTTTGCATTAAAGATTGCCAATAACCAATAAAGAAATTATTTATTTCATGTACAAGTTGCAACATCGCCCATCAGCGCAAATCGAAGTATAGGAAGAACATTTGCTTGCTAAAAATGAAATGAAACAAGGTTGAGTTGTCAAATGCTTGCACAAACAACTTTTTGAGACACCATGTACCAAATTTTTGGCATAGCAGAAGTGGGTAAATGTGTCTTAAGAGGATATTTTAAATAATAAATTTTTAATTTAGTGCAAAATAGCGATGATTTAAATTGAAAAGACACTGGGGTACATTTGTGCCCCAGTTGGGAACCAAAACAATTTCCAACATGTTAGTTAGGAGAATGTTAATGAACATAATATACTGTCTTGTCATATATGACGTCCGGTTTGATGTCTTCTTGTGGGTGGAAATGCTGATGTGGCAGAGATGCAGGTGGTATGTATGATAGAGATGGTGATGAATGTACATATGGGTTTTCCGATTGCACTTGATGGGTAAGCAATTGAAGATAATATTCTATGTGTGGGTTATGATCTGGCTGAGTAGGTAGTAGGTGATTTGAAGATGATGGATGACATCTGAAACTGGTATAGTGATGATGTTGGTGAAGGTAGAGGAGAAAATTGAGTAGCTCTCAAATTATTGTAGTTAGGATGATATAGTAATGATGATGCTAATTGCAACAACTCAGTTCCTTCATGCCATCTTCCTGATTGAAAGTCACCATCCCACAACATCGTAGAAGCGTCTGTGTTAAAAGCAAAGTCGTCTGAACTCCGCACACTGAAGACAATACGAGAAGAGCTGATGTGGAGAATTGAGTCATTATACAGTCCAACTATGCAATTGATATAGTCAAGTATGTAGGGGAGACTGGGGCGATTTGATGTATTTTTTTTATTTTTTCAAATTAAAGAATTTGGTCAAAATGTAGGATATCGCTATTTATAGCCTTGAACGGAACATACCTTTAAAGGTCATTTTCATATATGTGTTTCAATTTTAAACGTTTTAGGTAAGCTAAAAAAAAATTTTTAACAGACATCAAATCTGCATCAACTCGCCCCAAGCACGGGGCGAGATGATGCACAACACGGGGTGAGTTGATGCACTCAGTTACAACGCTTAAAACGCAATAAATTGCAGGGGAATACAAATTTCTTGATTAATTCTCCATCTATTGGTTTTACACTTCTAGTTCCTCATTGTTCTGGGGGGATGGGAACAAACAAACAAAAACAACATCATGAACATTGTTATTATTATTTATGTAGATGTATTTATTATTATATTATTATTACATTTATATATTTATTATTTATATTGTTATTCATTTTCGGAGTTGAATATTTGTTTTTCAAATAGTTATGCTGGAGTGGGTTGATGCACCGCGCATCAACTAGCCCCGCAGTGCGTGCATCAACCCGCCCCATTTTGTGCTTAATGAAAGATTCCACATTTCCGGCTTATCAAGGTCACCTAGATAAAAACTTGACACACAGCTGTTAACCTCCAATATACCTGCATTTAACAGATGTAAAACGATTTCGTGATATTTATAAGTCTATGAGTTATAGAGCACAATATGAGAAAGATGAAAATTACTTAACAAACCCAAAAAGTGATATTTCATTCTATTTTAGCAAAAAATAGCCACAAAGCGACGAAAGCCCCGGAGATTGTAGTAACATTAAAGTCTAATCTAAAAGTGGAAGCCCCGTAATATTTGCTTGCTCCGCTATTGAGTAATTGGCACTGCATCAACCCGCCCCGTGCATCAACTCGCCCCGGTCTCCCCTATACTGTATTTTTCCTCGAATATTATGTCAAGATAAATTCGTAAATTAGATTGAAGGCATACACTGATGCCGTATATGTATAATGAAGGACATTCTCCACATTTGATGCAATACACTCCCGATTTTCTAAGTAAAGGAATTTCATCTTTAATTCCAAGTAGTAATATTCTTAAAGAGTGGTGTAACAGAATTTCAAGAAGATTGGGCCACTAGCCCTAAAACAGTACATCCAAATACGGAGAGTTAGTGGAATAGGACTGTACTCAGGCTGTCTCTAAACTGGACTGCCAGGAATTCGACATGCAGCTACCTTCATAGTAGCGCAAGTGTTAGTAGTAACACATTTCCATTGGATAAAATATGATAGGGCGGATTTAACATAGAAGCGTCCCTGGCAATAGCCCAATGAGAACTGGACATCTTGAAACAAAGAGGTACTCGAGCAAACAACACTTTATGGCTAAGATATGGCAAGGGCTGAAGGCGAGCATGCAGATTCTTAGAAGAGTTTTCCGGACCTAAACTTGGAACACAAATAGCTTGCTTAGTTTTTAGGCAAAAATAGCAGAGGCTGAAGGCCAGTATGCATATACTAGTTGCACAAATAGCTTCTTTCTTGTGGGGTGTCCAAGGGCATAGCCGAAATGTTTGTTACAGTAGTTAGTTTTAAACCCAACTGGTATTTTAAATTTCCTGAAATGTAGGCGCATTTTTGCGTAAAAAGGTTAAAAGGTAAAGGAACAAACTTCACACTACCCAGATCTTTTGGTAAACATAAAGTGGAACAATCCTTCAGATCGTATTTCCTTTTAATTTTGGTGAAAACCTGTTTAACTATTGTACAGGGTGTTTATAAAGTCTTTGAGTGATTACAAATCGCAATAGCGTGGGAAAAACAAACCGGGTGATAGTGTACAACCCATGGACAGAAAGGGGAGGTCCTGAAGTTTTTTGGTTGGCCTTGGATGGTGATTGGTTGTGGTGTGGCACCACTACCAGCACTGCTCAGCTCGAGTCAACATGGCAGCTCCTTCACAGAAAGCATACTGTGTTCTTCGTTTTCATGAATGTCACTCTGTGATAACTGTGCAGCGTGATTATCCCAGATAGTTCAAGATTAATCCTCCTACAGCCAATAGCATACGATCGTGGTACAACACTTTCTCACGAACTGGCTGTTTGTGTGCTCAGAAACGTTCGGATCGACCACGTGTTTGAGATGAAAATGTTGAACGAATCCTTCCAAGGTTTGCTCGTAGCCCAAGAAACACACTTCGCCGCGCCAGCCGTGAATTGCAGATGCCTCATGTGACTGTGTGGAAAGTTTTGCGTCGTCGTCTGCTCATGAAACCTTACCGTTTGCAGTTAGTAGTAGAACCTGTACCCGCTGATGCAGGTAAACGTGTAGAGTTTTGTGATTTTCTCCTCCAGAAGAATGAAGAAGATGACACTTTCAACATGAGGATTGTTTTTTCTGACGAGGCAACATTTCATACCTCAGGAAAAGTTAACCGGCACAACGTAAGAATTTGGGGAACCGAGAATCCAAGGGAAGTCATTGAGCATGTCAGGGACTCCCCTAAAGTGAACGTTTTTTGCGCAGTGTCGAAGAAAAATGTGTTCGGTCCTTTCTTTTTCACCGAAAACGTCACTGGCAACTCATACCTGGCAATGTTACGTGACTGGCTCTTTCCTCAAATAACGAATGACATTCAAAACCTATTGTTTCAGCAGGATGGTGCGCCTCCACACTGGTCTTTACAGCTCAGGAGGTTCCTCAACAAAAACCTTCCAGGAAAATGGATTGGTCGGATAGGTCATATGGATTTAGCTCTTTGTGCATGGCACCCGAGGTCCCTGGATCTCTCTGTATGCGATTTTTTTCCTGTGGGGCTTCATTAAGGATACTGTGTATGTGCCACCACTTCCAGGTGATGTGGAAGAGTTGAAAACCCATATAGTTGCAGCAGTTCAGTCAGTTACTCCTGACATGCTCAACAGAGTCTGGGAAGAATTTGACTATAGGATTGACGTGTGTCGTGCTGCCAGAGGCGGTCATATTGAACATTTATAGACATGCATCTGAGTATGGTGCGCCGATTGCACCAACACGTGGCACAAGCGCGGTTTCGAAATGGCGGCGCCCACCGCTTCATTTTCATCGTCGTCGAGGACGTTTTGACCCATTCAGCCTTTTAATTTGTAACCACAAGTAAGAAATATTTTGGGAAAGGGTAGAAAGTATCCCCAGGCCTGTGAAGAAGATATATTCATAAAATCGGCATAAAAATCTTGCAAGGTAAGAGCAACACATGTGGTTTCATGCTTATTTGCTACAATTGGTGCAACAGACTTCCCATTCCAGGAGGCCCCTCCCTATAGCCTCGCTACACAGGTACAAAAACAAGTAACCTTCAAGCGTAAATAACTCCGTAAACAATTTTTTTTAAATATAATAAGAGATGTCATGGTATTAATTTTATATGAACATTACATGGTGTAAAATCCAAGGGGGGTTACAAATCAATGTCAGTTCACCTTTAAATCAAGGGGAATGTTGGTATATAAGGAACAAATATCCAAGGAAGCCATTTTTAGGGTGTGCATATTAATAAGTCCGAGAAGAGTTTTGGAGAAATCTACCGAATTTCGAATGGAGAAAGTAGTAGAATGATCAAGAGTGTTTAAAACTGACTGAGCCATTACGAGATTTTGTGTGTCGTGGTATTCACGCCAAATACAATAGGACGAATCAGGAGACCAATTTTGTGCAATTTAGGAAGACCATAAAATCTACTGAAATTGGGATTCAGAGTTATGAAGGGGTTCTTGGATTTTTATTATATTGTTTGTTTGGGAATGAGATGAAGGTTCGTTGGATTTTGTTTGTGAAACTGACTGCTTGATCTCTATTATTTGCTTTCACTGCAGATAGTGTTGATATTTTCTTTACTTTTTGTTAGAGTGGGGCAATGGTCTTCAACTTCACTGGAACTGCACTCGGACTCTTGCTCATCAGAATCGTAATCTATAACAGAAGCACGCTGAACTTCAATAGTGCACAGAGAAAATAAAACCCGTTAAATGACGCATAAATGCCCGTCAATTGATTAGCCTAAAAAGCCCGTCAAACGGCGGTCGAAATTATGTCAATTGACGGCTGATGGTCAATTGACGATGCAATCCGAACCTCGCAGACCTGGTCAATTGACGATGCAATCCGAACCTCGCAGGCCTGGTCAATTAACAATGCAATCCGAACCTAGCCGTGCTCGTCAATTGACGATTACCACAGACTTTCAGTCATTTGACGATGCGACTAAATAATTAAAATATGAAATGCGAGCAATTTTTATTAAAAATTTATTCGCACAAGCGAAAACATCCAGGCTGAAAAAACCAGACCCGCTTATCCGCAATCGAATAAAAAGGCAATGGGTAAAAATCGAAAAGATTCACTTGGCGAATTAAACTGATGACCTTTGGTTTTGATTGATCAAATACATATGCATGCAAATGTTCATCCTTGCCTAACACATTTAGATCTGCTACTAAAAACCAAATAACAGAATTAGTGACAAAAATTGAAACTAATTCAACAAATTTGTAATCAATGTTTTTAACGCTTAGAATTAAACAACAGTGTTTAAAATAACGCGTTCCATGAATATTGGCCGAATCAACAGAATAAACAGTTTCACAAGATGGAATTACATTACATGCAATTTCACATCAAAAGGCAACTCACCTGGATTGCTAATTTGTGAACTCATTCAAAGTAGAATGCAATGAGCCACGTTTACTTTACAATATGAATATTCCATTGTTGTTAGATGCCACATAGGAAATTCTAATAAAAACTTACACTCCACAGTATTGACTCATTTCAAGGGCAATAGGACCAACGAAATCATGTCGCTGTGTCGACAAGAGTTGGTTTCCTCCTGATAAAGCGGATCTCACAATGGGATCTATTATATCTTATTTAATGATGAAAAATAGTGGCCAAGTTTTCAATTGAATGAAATCGCATGTCTTTTCTTGAACTGCTGCAGTAGAAAATAAACAGTTGCAAGATCTAGAATAAATATACCACGCTAAAATTAGCAGTTATTGCTATTTTGGTACTTCATTAACCTTTGAGTCATGTCATCAGCATTGCAATGCACCTTATCTGATGATTCAGTCCAATGAGTGATATCTGATGCAGAACTAGTAGAACATCCAAGATCGAGAGAGACTGACAGATCGTCTTTGCTCTTTAAAACAGTGTTATTACTGTCTTTCACTTGAGCAGTGTTGAAAACAGTGTATTGAGAAAGCTCCTGCCTCACGAAACCACCCCAACTGGTGCTTTCTGCAAATTTCTGCAATCGCAACCTGGCCTTTTCACAACAAGTTTGGTGAACATCAATTCCAATGTGTCGCAATTGACTTCCGATCTCCAAAGATTACATGAAATTTCCAGTAACTACCGCCTGTGTTCAGATCAAGCCAACTCATGACTTAAACTATACTAAAACGCTTAATAACAATTAGAACTGGGAAACAATCCAGCAAACAACATACCAATTAAACAACTATGACAGATTGAGCGACTCCTTGCAATCTAAGTCACATGACTATTTTTCAGCCAATGGTTGCCACGGAAATAGCACGAGTCACCTGAAACATCAGTCTATTGCCGATGGGCATGATTTGTGGTGCAAAGGTCAATTGACTGATGAAAGGTCAACTGACTAATAAAGCGTCAACTGGCACTAGAGCCTCGTCAGTTGGCATTAAAACCAAGATACCCATTTGTCAGAAAGCATATGCATCTGGTATATTTACTACACTCAATGAAAGGGTCCGTCATGTGACAATAAAAACCAATCCTTTGACCAATTTTCATGTCAAAGTAGCCGTTTTAAATCTTGCCTTGGTCAAATGACGAGCATTTGACGGGTTTTATTTTCTCTGTGTGCTTAGAATGTCAGTTGGTAATCCGGCATCAGCAATCATAT
>WWPM01023913.1:0-14613 GCA_023279145.1 Glomeris maerens
GAAAGCAGCATAACGCATCAGATAGTTGACAGACCGAATGTCATCACGAAATACATGTCGAGGTTACCGATTTAACGCAGCCTTTAACCGACGAAGAAAGACGATAAGACGCGAAAATATTTCAGATATTACATCCAACCGCAATGGGTGTTCGACAGCGTTAACCAGTGCAAGTTGCTACCGGTTAACGACTACTTCCCGGGCGCGACTCTTCCGCCGCACCTTTCCCCGTTCGCGCCAGCGGAAGAAGAAGACGGGGAAGATGCGCAAGACGAGAGTGAAAAATGTCAGTTGTATACCAGGTGGTCGGTCGGGGAATTACACCCCTGTTCACCGACCACTGTGGTATATTGTTACTTTGTGCGCAATGCCCTAACAGTTTTTTTTTTTTGAACCCCGCAGTGGCAAAGGAGATTGTCCGAGAGGAGATGGAAGTGGAAGACGAGGAAGATAATAAAGAAGAAGTGGAGGAAGGTGTAGAGGAACGCAAGGAAGAGAAACCGGCCGCTAGATCGCGTCACCGGATAAGACACAGGAAGAAAGCTAAACCTCATCAGGAGATTGTCGCAAAGGCACGTGAATTTTAGTTATTTTTTGATGTTCGGACGTAAACGCGTAACGATACTAACTTTCCATTTTTTCCCCTGGTTTCTTTCTTGGAAACTCGCAGAAGTCGAACATGGAGGTGATGGTGGGCGCAGTGAAGCCGGTCGACGTCGACAAGAATCGGGAATTGGAGTCTAAGGAGGAGAAGAAACTGGCCGTTATGATGATCCCCAAGAAGCACAAACAGCTGTACAAGAAGATCATGTACGGCAAGAGACGCACCCAGCGCGAGGTAAACCCACACTATCGCATCTTCGATCGGGAAACGAGACCGTTTTGAAAAATTTCTCTTATTTTTACAGGCTCATCAACTGAGACAAAAGAGGGAAGCGGTTAACCGAGAGAAGAGCCGCGCGGGGAAGTGATCGTAGTTTTCTTCTGAAACGTGTAAAATGCGGAGCGACAATTAAAGGAGAATAAATCTGTTTGTTTTTAAAGGCAACAAGTATTTTTGTTTATGTACCGGTTTTATTCGATCAATACGCAGCAAAACCAGGAAATTTGCAATAATACCCGCCCTCAAATTGCACCCGCAGGTATAATTTGAGATGCATTTGGTGTAAATTACACCCATTAAATATGGCAAAAGGATGGAAAGGAAGTACCAGTCCTATATAAAGGTGTTTGTACTTTGCAGACACATAATAACGTGTGAAGAAATCTAAAATAAATAAATAGGCAAATGTCGGACAAAGCATTGAAATTGAAATAATAATCGCCCTCGAATAATACACGCAGCAAAAAAGCAAGTTTGTAATAATACCCGCGGGTATTGTTCGAATAAAACCGTTACGTGCAAGGTGTCTGATTTGTACAAGCCGCAGCTTCTCAAATTCTGTGATATTCAATGCAATCATAAACGAGTAGCAATCACGCTTGCCTGAAAACGCACCTTTGCAGTCCGTACCCGTTGGAAATGCGCAAGGCCTTTGGTTAATCGTTCTTGGACGCCAAGTTGAGACCCATGACGCGTGCCACTCCCAGGGCCGCATCGCAACCCGCTCCGTAGATGACCGGCAGTCCGAACTGATCCTCGACTTCCCGCTTCAAGACCGGGTTCCTCGTGAGAGCCGCGCCGCTTCCGACGATCCTCTCGATGCCGGCGTCACGCAGCGTCTCGCTGGACATCATGCAGTGGATGTTGTGCACGAGTCCCACGCATAGGGCTTTCGATACCGCGCCTGATTCGCAAGATATCAATAAAGTTGTGTATATCGTTCGCTTTTCTACGATTACGAATAGTGAAATGTGGAAGTAACGGTAGAACTCGGTTATAGCGCGCTCGGATGTAATGAACGCGGTTAGTTACCCAACGAAACGTTGAGAGGATCTATGTTGTGCACCGAGGCCCTTTGATCCGGTACGTGCCGTTCCCCGAACAGAGTCGGCACTACGGTCACTCGCTCCCCAGGGTCCGGTCCGGTCACCTCCTGCGCCAGCGAGACGATCCTCTCCCATATCTTGTTCTCCGGCACGCCGAGCCCTGCTATGCCCTAACACGTCAAACCCTAAAGCAACGAGTCCGAAAGAGAGGGGAATCATTACGATCCAGTTACCCAGCTCGTGGGTCCATTGCTGAAGTGTCCTTACGAAGGCCGCCAGCACGTTGCCGCCGTTGAGGGAAGCCGCCACGGCCAGGTACCGTCCGTCCAAATACGGGAAGTACTCCACGGACACGGTCGAATCCACCGATCGGGGCACGAAGCCGGCCGGCATCACGAAGGACAGCTGCGCGGACGTGCTGATGTTGAACACTGCAACAGTAATTTTGTCCATTTCAATCTGACCGTAAACAACTGCCTGGTTCACATTGCGAAGATTTTTAATGCGAAAAGGAAATTCGCTTACCGGCATCAGTGTCCCTTTCAAGGACCGTGAACACGGAGCATTGCATGTCCCCGAGCGCGGCCCCTACCGGTGTCCCTTGCGGGATGTCGTACCACGGAGTGGTCAGTTGGCCGACAACTTCGCCGGCCGCGACGACATCGGGTAAGAGGTGAACGGGAAAGTTGCCGCTTTCCAAACTGCAACAAACGTAATTCCCGTTCAGAATTTTCACATTTACCCAATTGGAAAAGAATGAATGAACGAAGGGGGTTCCTCAATACGGACGCCATTGCGCCAGTCGGACCGACGCGCGACAGCTCCCGCAGTTTGATTCGTAATTTCAACGATAGCGAGTGAAATGTAACCACACTAGATAGAACATTGCATGCTTTGTTTTGAGTGAAACACAGTTGTACGATTACTAAAACGCGACTTTGCGTCAAATTCCATAAAGTTTTATCGATTATCGATAATTAATACAGGCAGAATTATGAAACCTGTGGCATCTAATTTGCGGTAAAGTGTGAAATATTGACAGTAAATAGTGTGTATACAAACTGCAACAAATTATTGATTGTTCACATGTTATTATAATGAAATCAATATCTGGCAGCTGGGCGAGGTTCTCGTCACGTGTTGTTACACTGTATACCGTACATTTACCGATAAAGTTCCATTGCAAAGTGCCCATTGCAATAAAAAAAAAAGAGTAGGATCCGCCCTTTTATTTAATTCTGTTATTCCCTGAAAGGTGAATTGTCACGCGTTCTGATTGAACCACGATATTTATAACAACTGTTGGCACCTCCACGTATTGACTCGAGTCCCAAAACGCAATTTTTGAAATGCCGGCAACTCTACAAATAATTTGCAATATTTATTTATAAGGTGGCAAAAAGATTTATGGATTTCTTAGAATGTATTCTATTTGTGTGGTAAATATATACAATTGCGCCTTCGAAAACTCTGTATATTTATAGGTTTGGGACCATTTCAACATTCTCGTAAAATTCTGCAAACTTTACCAGACTTCATTTTTACGTAAGTCGAATTAGTAAATTTCTTAAGTAGAGCTTGTTAATTTAGCAAGTTGAATCTGTAAATTTCTTAAGTCGAATCCGTAAATTTATTAAGAAGCCGCATTATTTACGGAGTATTATTTTACAGTAGTGTGAAAATTATTACGCTAAAGCCAATTTTTACACTTTTTTGCTATTAACATCAAATATTTACAAAGTCTAAAACCAAATAATGATTTCATTGTACATATTATAGTAACAGGTGATGCTTACACATCCTTTAGCGCATGCATTGGTTTTTGTTTTCCATTTCCTCCAGTAGGTGGCACAATTAAGGCATCGGGCCACCGTAATTTGATGATTTTGAGCAGTGCTGTTCCCGTACTTTGTGTATCAAAATGTGTATAGGAAATCTAAGTACTGAACTAAACCTGAGGTGTCACTAGAACGGACAAACAGTATATAGCTTAGAATGCTAATAATGTTAAATCAGATTTAAAAAAACTCGATACAAATATTGTATGGCGTGTTCAAGCTAACTTTCAGGTTGTAAGGGGCTACTTTCCCACCAGATAATGAAAATATGAACTCACAATATGCACAATAAAATCATTATTTCGCTTTAGACTTTGTAAAAATGCGATGTTAATAGTAAAAAAGTGTAAAAACTTGAAGGTTCATTGCGGAAATTATGAGTTCCAATAGTACAATCAGACGACAAGAATCCTTTTCTCATAACCGTTCGACGGAAAACCCGTCAAATTTATTCACCGACCGGTTTCGACTCTAAAACAGAGCCATCATCAGGGCGAAAACACCTTCACTGCAATAAGAATTACTAGGTTACAACTCAATTGAAACCAGCAATAATTACGAGTGAACCTACACAATCCAGACGCATCCGAAAACGAGTCAAACAGCCGCCAAAATTTCCGTGACACAGGGACATCGGATAACAAGAACGAAGTTACTTCTAAAAACAATTAAACAGCAACTATAAAGCATAATAATTTTCACACTACTGTGTAAATAAAGCATTAAGAAGCAGTATTTATTCGGATATAAACTATAAAAGTATGAAAAATACAAGGCAGAATATATAAAAGAGACTGAAATACCAATTTGAAGAGAATTTACTGTATATATTTAATTTGAAGAAGTTATACTTGCATCTTCACGTATATCAGTAATGTCATTTTCTTATCACACAAAGTGCTGCTGAATTGCGACGTCTTAAAGAAGTCCACGCACGTTTGCTTTCTGTCAGATGTGGTTCAGTTGTTTGGCATAATAATAATAATAATAATAATAATATGTATGAAAAGCGAGAAGATAGTTTATATTGGCCAGCTTCCAACTCGGGCAAATCTAGGTTATATACCTATACAGTACATGGGACCCTTTATTAATGTCTCAAGACAAAATCGATGTCATCATTCCCGAGAAATGCTTGCCACCTTTCTTCAATATACTGATATTCAGAAGTATAGAGCACTGCAAACACCGTTTCTCCTAAAATAACCACGTCAAAGACCCAAAGGACCGAAATATACCACGCAGCGAACTCGATCTTCTAAGATTTACGAAATGAGGACCGACGTTGTAAACTTTATAACATGTCTTGCTTGAAAGAACAACAAGAAAACAAATGTCGTTGTCCGTTTTAAATTACGACGAATATTAACCGAGATTTATGCGGTTAAAGAGTTAAAAAGGAGCCGGAACTTGGGGGGAAAAATAACGCGACAGCAGGCGCATCATACTCAACTTTGACGCTTAGTATCTCACTTAATTTTTGTCGGAATTAAAAACTGCTTTCGACATTAGTTTTCTTTTGAAGATATCTTTCTAAAAATCCCACTTTCAGTATAGGTTACAACAAAAGCGATGTCGGTTCAGAATTTGGCATTATGAAATTACAAACGTGCCTTAATTTTTATATTATTTATATAAGACTGCTATTGCATTTCAAATATATTAATTAATTAATTAATTAGACTAAATGGATAATTTATTGAAAATGGCTATTACTACGTGACATTTCCCCAAATTTGACAGCGAATTTATGCGTTTGAAGTAAAATCAACATATACGTATACGTAACAATAAAAGTGAGAGTTGTAATAAAAATTACAGTTGCTGTACGAAGAAAAAAGATGGAGAAAAAAATTCATTGCAAAATGCCAATTGAAAGATGTAGTTTTCAGATATTTTATACGATTAATTTTTGTAGGGCTGTATTTTTTAATCCTATAATATCCTTGAATTTCCCGATTCAAAAATCGGATTTATTATTGAAATTACATATGAAACGAGGGAGATTCATCCCTGCATGAAAACAAGACAAAGTTCCTGTAAACCCCCAGTTAAGGTGCGGAATTCGCACATTAACTACCTATAGTGCGGAATTTTAGTGAGAAATTTAAGTCCAGACATGCCCTAGAGAGTTAAGCTATTTTTTAGATGGACTTTTTAAAGTATAGGCCGAGAATGTGTTAATGCTTAGAGTAGTTTTACTGATTTTAGTGCAAACTCAATTTGAAACCAAAAAAGGAAAGTTGTTATAGCTTGAGCCTGTTATACGGGAGTTTTTAATAATGGTTCTCTTTGTGAACACTGTGACGTCACTGCGTTCTACTTCAATAAATCCTTGAATAGATGAGATGTTGTTGGTGCCAAAGCAGGATGAAAAAATGGCTTATTTTTCTCCCTATTTCAGATCAGTATTCACGCATCGAACGACGAACACAAATACAAAAATGGCGTCGTTTTTCTCTCTTTTTTTTCGTGAATAGCAATTTATTTTCTTTCTTTACGTCTCATTTGCCGATTTGCGGGAGTCGTGATTTATGCAGAGGCCTACATTTGAGCCCCAAAGCCCTATAAATATGTAACTCTTTTGGCTATCGGACCGTGACGTCACAATGGGGCCCACACCCAACAGCGATGGTCAATAATAATTTATGTATAACCCTTCTGCATTTGTAAGTTGCTTTCCATCCAATAAAAACTTAATCATGGAAGTGTCCATTTATCCACACGAGCCAGTTGATGAATTAGGACCTTCCCTATTGCTGTATCCCTCAATGGACCGATTAGTTATAAGATACGAGTTGCAAATAAACGAAGTTGTCGCATTTTATCTACCTAATTTCGTTTGAAGTCGAAATTTTTTGGGAAAAAACACAAATTGCGCTTAAAAATCATTGCAAAACTCTGATATAATGACATATCAGTGTATTAGAATGATTAATAGTCGAAATTTCAAAAACGCTACAGTCCGCACACAGAGAGAATGTTCGCGACGTCATGGACCGATCCCATTTCGCGTTTGCAGGGAGAGTGAGCTAGGTAATGCTGGAGTGGTTACCAGCTTCACTGCATGAAACACCCCTCAAAAACGTAGCGATGGACCGGCCCGTGACCTCCAATCTTCTTTCACTGTGTGGACTATATAGTAAATAAGAAAATGTATCATTTCGTCTAGTTTTGACACATTTAGTTAGAGGAAAGCCTCAACAAACCCGAATACAGTTCCAAGTTCCACTAAATAGCAAATAATTCTGCGTTTTAGGAAATGCGTGTTTTTTTTAAATAAATACTCCCAAAAGCGGTCTAAAACCGATTTTTTGATTGGCTGCTTCCATTTTCCTTTATCTCGAACAACAGCTGGTGGTAAAATGGTGAAAGTCAGTCGATTTTAAGCCGATCGAAAGCATTTTCGACGTATACTCGGGAAATAACACGTAGAAACTGACAAATTGCAACTAATTTAAAAGAAACTAATAAAAGATCTTGTTATGAATCTTCTTTTTGTTTATCACACATATTTCTTGGATTTTTTGTTTGTTACTTTCAAATGATAAAAACCTGTCAAACGGAGAAGAGAAAGTTCTGAGTTTCCTTATTGATTCGTGTTAAAACCTCTTGCACCTCGTTATTTCTTATTTCTTAAGAAACATCACGTCAGAAGCTTACTTATTTGACATAAGATTCCAATCGTCTTCAGAGACATTTTCCTCAAATTAAGCTAAATGACATCCTATGCTGAGTAACCACTGAACTAATCGCAACAAAAATACTATTGGAATTAACGAATTTGTGACTTTATGTAAGCAATAGTATGTAGTAAATCCGTGCAACTTTGAGTATAAACAGACTATATATAAACTTTATGGTTTGTTTTCAAGAGGCTCGTCTACTGAGACATGTACTGTACACGTCAGTGTCATGATTCAATGAAGACTCAATTACCGAAATTGGAATTGTTGTTGTCGTATTTTTTTTTATTATCCAAGACGTTTTCAAATTGGAAAATGAAATGTGACGTCAATGGATCTTCTTAAAAGGCAAATTGGCACGGCAATTTCGTTGCTAGGCAACCTTGACCAGCAGCAGTCATTATGCATAACATTTATCTACGAATTATTTAGAAAAGAAAAGTTTAGAAATTATTTAGGGAAGTCTGGCAGCATTTATTAATAAATAACTGATGAAAATCAGGTGAGAAGAAGCCCTGTTGATCAATGTAAAGCGTACGTAACAAAGAGCCTTTGTTATTGCCACCACGTGCCACATAGGCCTATTCTTCAGCGCACAAATAACAATGATACTGTACAACAAACACTGCTTTTATCTCTCACACAGGTCATGTTTCAAGTGTCAACTATTTTGGGATGTTAGATGCCTGCATGATGCAGGGAAACGAACACAAAACCTTTAAATCCCCCATGTAATTGGTTACAGGCAAATCGTTATTTAGGGGCATTTTCAAAAAGAAAAAACACAAAGAATTTTCTAAACTAAATTTTGCAGTTGAAAGAAGCCCTTGTTGTTACGGATGGAGCTTCATACTTTGCTTATGTATTTGAAAAAGTCAGTATTTTTATGGTCCCTCGTGTTAAAAGTGTAAGAAAATGGGAATAGATAATTAGTAATAAATTTGTAATATTCAATTTGTTCTGGGGCGAACTTTCCAGGGCACCTCATGTATTTTCACCTGGTTAGGTCCCAAGCGTTGTTCACCGTGTCGAAATAGCCCCAACTCGCCGCGTTCTGCGCCGACATGACCGGTTTGGGCAGGGCACATAGCATCGCAACCACGTAGTCCTGCACCGTTGCTGCCCTATCGAAGTTGTCTAGGTACCCTGGTCTGTTGTGCAGCAGCCAGAAGAGCGTGGCGCACCCGTGGCCCGTGCTCAGGCGTAAGTGCGATTTCGATGCGGGCAAAGAAGCCAGGAAACGCGGCGAACAACGCCCGTCTTGCCAGGTATACAGAGCGCTCACAGCGCCGCCCGCGGCGTAACGCCCAAACTGGTTGCGGTGCCACCCGTCGCCTTGCTTCCAAAGCACGACGCCGTGCATTTGGCCCGAGACTCCGACTCTCACCACGCGGCGCAACGAGTCTTTCGGAAGGCGGGAAACGCAGAATTGTAACGCCGTGCAGATCTTCTGCAGTTCTTGCTCGTTGCCGAGATGGCCGACGTCGCTGACAACGTGAGCGTTCGTTTCCTGGCAAAGGCTTTGAACGCTTTTGCCGGTCCAAGTCTCGACGAGACAGGCCTTGACGCTCGTCGTGCCGATGTCGATGCCGAGGATGAACTTGGAACGAGGCCGCGGCGGGCGCGACGTTTCCCCGTCCATCGCTCGAACCTCGCTCGGGTTCGAATGTGGAACTTGGACTTCTCGCGCCGAAACTTTTATAGGCGACCGCGGCGCCGCTTAGCGGCGGCCGCCGGAAACGCGTTCGAAAATCAATTACGTGATATAAGAGATCCCATTGGCGTTCGTGGCCACCTGTTGGCAGCGGCGGGAACTATCAATAAAACATTTCTGAGATACATATTTTTTATTTTTTTTTCGCCCCTCCCCCCCCCCCCCCCCGCACTCTTTTTAAGAAACCGAAAAATCGAAAATAGGCATACATTTGTGTAATAGATCTACGTGTTACAAATATAGATTCTTTCGTGAATATATTATAATAATTACTCGATGGAAAAACTACGTTCGGACCGATTTGTACAATTATGCGAACGAAAATCTCTGCGTATAAATGACAACCTTCGTATAGAAATAATACATAATAATAATAAAATAAGAATATAATACTTGGTATAAGTTGGTTTCGCCATATCACAATACTATATACCATATTCGTAATTGTATATGCACGAATGTAATTTAGGAATGAATGGATGAATGAATCTTCTCACAGTTGGTTTGTTTGGGGCCTTACCAACACTCCGAAAATATCTTCATGAAACCTTCCATTGTCCTGGAAAAACAAAAACCAAATTGAAGTCAATTACAATGTTTTCATGTTTAACGAAATGACTAAATAGACATATGCAGTAGGACTTCGATTATCCAGTGAATCGTCGAGTAAAGAAGTGTCCGCCATTTTGCCTGACTCAGTTTTGGTGAACAGGCTGCGGAGTAACACAGATTCAAGCCCGTTATTACACGAAGAGCTTTAGCCCTCCCATAGGCTCCATTGGTACATTCTCAACCGTGAGCAATATCGTATCGGAATATCGATATTTTCCTCCAGCCGATACATACGATGTATAAATCGCATTTTTAAAAAATCAATTCATCGAAACACAATTTGCTTTTGAACTGCCAATTTGCGTAACATGCCCATCTATTCGTGATATTAAAAAGGTGGAAACGACACGTACCTTGAGTTCTTGGAGTTGCTCCTCCGACTTCTCGACCGACATCTGCCCGTGAACCTGGAAAACCTTCTTCAGAGCGGCCCTTACGTCGGCAGCCATGGCCGCTTCGCCGCACACGTAGAAATGGCCCCTTTCCTTGACCAACTGCTTGAAGACAAGGGCGCCATCTTCCCTCAGCGCATGCTGCACGTACTTCTTGGGTTTGCCGGCTTCCCTCGAGTAAGCCGCGCTCACCCTGTGAAGGACCCTGGCTTGGACCAACTGGTCGGTCTCGTCCTTGTAGATATGGTCCTGGTCGGGATCTCGGCAGCCGAAGTAAAGGCTCATCTTGCCGAAGCCGGTGTCGTTCAGCGCTTGTCTACTACCGCATTTCTTCCTGAACCAAGCTGCGAACAAATGAGCCAAACTATTTAGCCTCCGTTAGCGAAAGCGCCGTATTCGAATTTTTCGTAATGCTACGGCGCTTCTATAAGTCGATTTAAATTGGGAGTGATGAGGCTGAGAATAGTGCCATATTGCACGGTAGCGAGCGAAAGTGTATACTAAACGTTCAAAGAGTAGAAGCGTCACAATTTATGTGATTGCACGCTTTATATCCATCCGCGATACGATATTATCGATAAATCACGCAGGAATATATTACAAGTTTAACTGGATTGGTCATCCAGTTTCTTTCCCTGAGCAAGTCTTATTCTTAGCTGTTGTACTTTCTTCAAGGAGTATTACTTACAGATCTTTTCTTTCACTTGTTCCTTTCCTTCCTCTCTCAACTCATGGACCCTTTGCTGCCAGAAGCTCCTGAAAGGGGCTATTCCAGTGCCGGGACCCACCATCACGATGGGGACTTCACGGTCTTCCGGTAGATGGAAAGTCGATGCCCTTTACGTAAAAAAAAGAGGGGCATTAATATGCCAATCCTTTTTACCAAAAAGGGCCCCAAAGTTATCTACTGTAAACCTATGCTTTTTCTGCAATCCTTTGGCAAAAGACCTGAGCTTTAAATAGGACCAGATTGTCTTTTGCTTCAAAAAGAGAAAAAGGCCCAAAGAAACGTTTACTTTAACAAAGGCCATTGCTTTATAGCATTCCAAAAGGCTGATGGAATGGTCCAGATCACAATTTCAGTAAAGATTTAGTGCCGGCCCATTGCCAATAAACAGTTGAAGGACCATATATACGTACTTTCTGACAAAGCACGGGATGTCTTCTTGCGGGAACGAGTTGACGTAGTTGGAGCAGAGGCCCAAATGGACCGGCCCTTTGCCGCCCTGTGTCCTGTAGCTGACCACTCCGATAGTGGCATGGACCTCGTTCTTTTCGTGGAAAGGGGAGGAGCTGATGCTGTAGAATCTCGGTTGGAGAAGGGGCAGTTGGGTGAGGAGCATGCTGGCGTCGGGCCTCAACGAAGGGAACTCTTCAAGGACCTCGTTCAGGTTAGGGAACTTGTAGTTCTTCCAGCGCTCGTAGGCGTCGCTGTCCGTCGCCAACTTGCTCAGCGCCCTTTTGTCGTCCGGGTCCGTCGCGTCCCTCACGAAGTACTGCAGCATCTCTTGGGTCGGCGGGCAGTTGATGTCCAGGTAGTGGGTAAGGGCCGAGATGATCGTGCAGGGCGGGATTCGGCTGAAATTCTTCCAGCTCTTGTTCTTGCCCCTTGATATCTCCCTGTCCAGTTCCTGGATGGCCAGTACTTCGGACACGGAAGGGGCGTTTTTCACCCGCTTCACGATGGGCATCACCTGCTCCGATTTGTTAGCGGCGAAAAGGGCCAGATGGTCCCCGGCGGCGTACAGAAGCTTCTCGTTGCCCCTGGTGTTGAATTTCGCCAGAATCGTCTGTCGTCTGGAGAAAAAGAAAAGGACCGTTTCCAAGTTCATCTAGGGCTTAAATGGAATATAATCAAGCTGATCGTGAGAACTCGCGGAAGAACGAAACTTACTCTGACTTCTGAGACTGCAATTGCGTCTTGGACACCATCTTGACCGTGGCCACCTGCTTCCTGTGGGTGTTGGCCAGTCCCTGGACAAGGTCCACCTCCTGGGTAGTGGGCATGTGAAGCAGCCTGAACGAATGAGGGGTCCAACTTCCCTGCTCGTTGATGCTGTTGGCCAGGCTCTCGGCGGACAAGTCCATCTTGATGCCGAACGACTCGCAACTGGCCCTTAGCACTTGCTGGGACCATTTCTTGAAGCTCTGGTCCTGCCCTTGCAGTTCGTCGCCGGTCGCGACGCCCAGCACCCTCTTGGCCCCTAGGGTCTGCAGGGAAGAGTCGCAAAACTTGCCGAACTCGCAGAAGTCGGGGTAAGCGCTGGAGCCGAGCGCGAAGACCGCGAATCTTTTCCGGCAAATCAGATCTTACGGTTAGAATCTGGGCCCATAATGCCAACCTGGAAAAGCAGGATTAGAAACATTACCTGGTGTTTGCGAGAAGTCCGCCCGCGTTGCTGCTTCCGTGGCGCGCGTTGTCCGATGGGTAATTGGATTTCCTGCGTTAAAAAAAGCAATACAAACTCTAAAAAAAAGTATAAGAAATATAGATGGCTCTGGAGCAGAGCCGAAACTAGTCGGCATATGAATTAAAGGACTAATATTTTCTGTCCTTTGTTTCTTATTTACGAGTCGAGGATTTCTCACCGAATATTTCATAGAAAGTAATGCGTAAGTCGGTTGCGTTATTTTTGAGTATACCCTGTAATGTACGCTATTCCGTTTCACGACAACTATCCTGAGACGAACAAATTGAAAACTTACGTCATTATAACGTTGTTGTTTGGGTCCGGATTGGCAACAAGCGATGCGAGCTTTTTAGCGAACATCTGCGAGAAAAACGTGAAGACGATTGGTTATTTTTTTTTTGTTTCTCTTCCTAAAATCTAAACTTGTAAGATTATCGTGAACTTACTTTGCCATTGTCAGGGGCATCCCCACTTCCAAAAGTCGACGTAACAACGAGAACCATCTTCTCGTTGCACAGTTCAATCGGGTCGTACTTCTCCATGCATTTCACCTTCATTTCGTACAAATCAATCTCCAATTAAGCCTTTTTTTTTCCCCCCCACACACACACACTTCAAAAAAGCCACTCGAAATGAAATGGTCACCTCGGAGTTAAAGGCCCTTTTCATGATTTCCGCGATCCTTTTGCCGTAAGTCTCCGACTTGCCGGTCTCCGTGGCGTACAACACGGTCACTTTGGTCCTTTTGCCCAAACACTTCTTGATTAAATCCAGACAGAACATCATAGCACTGTAATAATAATAATACAATGAATATGCGAATTTGAATAGTTTCCCGCATTAATTAAACCTGAAATGGACTTACATTCCAACGGCCTTTGTGCGGATTTTCTTCCCGGACCCTTTGATTTGGGCCTCGAAATCTTTATCGATCCACACGTGGGTCTTCCAAGCCACTTCCTACGTAAGACACAAGATTTCGATTTCAATATCAATAAATGACTTATTCATTACAATATATATATATACATACCTGGTACTCGTAGGAAGGTTTGAGGTTGTAGTTGATCATCTCCTGGTGGAAGACGGGTGTTATTCCTCCACTCATCGGGGGAACTATCCAAACCCAATCGGATGGACATCCACCCCTCAACTTCTGCTCATTCTCCATGTGTTTGATGAACGACTCGGATGCGGTGTGGTGGTCCATGATGGTCACCGTTTTCAGCTTCATTAGCGAGCAAAAGCGAAAAAAAAACACCAATTTCATGTTAATATCTCTGCTACACTGTTATAATGTTAATGTTACTGCTAATAGTGGCGATATTAATAATGAATGCATTTTTACGGCTTATCGTGGCATTATTGGATAAGCGTACATTTTACTTTTGCGCCACCCTGTATATAGTAAATTTCAACCGAGGAAACGGTTGATTCCTCTAGTTGCTTTTACTGTTCAATCTGCAATAACCCGTCGTGCCAACCGAATGAAAGGAAAAACTTACTTGGAAACTGTGGAGGACCGCGATATTGACTTCGACGAGCGCCAGGTCCTTCCACAGGTTGGCCGGGGTCGAGGTGTCCAAACCCATCTTGATGGCCACGTCCTCGAGGATGTCGTAGCGCTGAGGGTCGCAGAAGTCCCTGGCCCCGATCTCGGTGCTCATGTACCATCCGTTGAAGGGGGCCGCCGGGTACTCGATGCCCCCGCAGTCCAGCATCATGTTGGCCACCGCGGGGAGCACGTACCACTTCAGGCCCATTTCCTCGAACCAAGGGAACTTCGGGTGCTTCATCTCCACTTCCATCACCACTTCCGGTGGGATGTCGAAGTACTGAGGGTCCTCGCCGGAGGCGTTCAGCACGATGGGCAGCACGTCGAACGCGGTGCCCTTTCCTTCCCAGCCGAGAGCCTGGCAAATCTTTTCCCCCAAAAAAACCAATGCAAAGTCTTATTTACAGGGCATCCCAAAGAGGGGGAACGATAGCAATCCTATTGGGGTCGATTTCGACTAAATTAACCAATCGCGT
>WWPM01023914.1:0-21736 GCA_023279145.1 Glomeris maerens
GGAACTTTATGTCTTGTTTTCATGCAGGGAAGATACCTTGTCAGTATATTCACCATGAATTTAGAGACACTCTGTATAGAGAATTCATTTATCATGGTGGCCCATTGACTGTTTCATTTATTATTTATTTTACAATTGGTGTATAGGCCTACTGACTATTTAATTTATTATGTATGTAGTGCAATGCTCGGCTTTCAAGTTGTGCATATTTTAATACGTACTTAGAATTCAGATTAAATGCTCTTATCCATGGGAGAAAAACGGAGTTCGGAATATAAGGAAAGCTGTGGTTATGTAATATGAAACCAGTCCATTTGGAGCTTGATATGTGTATACGTAGTCAGTCATATATACATTGTGTGGTACAAGTGACAAATTGCGTAAACGCTGGACCCCATTGGACCATTGGGGGACTTAATGTATAGGTAGTGGATGGAAATAGGGGTCCTTTGGCCCTATGTGTATTTTGCGAGCTGTGGACTAATGGCGGCCGACTTGACAGCAACAAGCAATTTAAGTGCACTCGTGAGCTCTTGGTTCTATTGATTCGCCATGCATTTTGATTACAGCTCACTCCGAAACGTGAACGCAAATCGAGTCGAGCAATGGGCTTTTCTCGATGCCTATATGGCCCTTGTGTGTGTACTGTAATCATGCTTCTGATCCTCGTACCCGAAAATATATAGCAAACCATTCCCAGCACTGATCCCAGAACATTTTTTCCCCTCGCTTTCATGTTTCATGTGTGCGAGCGCTCTCGAGTCGTTCGTTGTTGTACAAGTATACCATCAAAAACTAGCTCCAATCGCACAGGTAACTCTATTGTAAAGACCACAATGTATTAGCAAATGGGTTTTCGTGAGTGGAGTTTAGCATTGTGTACTATAAGAAATAAGATACGTTTGTTATTTGGGAATATCCATTTGGCCTAATTACAGTAGACGCTCTAATAAAATTACTTGGTATTATAATACTTAGTGCATTCTAATACGTAATGCAAACACCGAAAACCATCACCGTTTGAAGACTAATACTTAATAATTCTAATATTGATATTATAGATATTCTTAATACAAATGATCTCCAGGTTCGAACATGTTGATAAAGTTTTAAACAAATTAATCAGCAAATTTTCCATTTTCCAAGTATAATGAAGATCCTATAATTTGTTTCCATAGAACTTTAGTTTGTAATTTTGCGACAAGTAGCAGAAATAAAATCTCCAACATTTGTTTATTTACTCAAATGACCTTCCTACTTTTCTGTGCGATTTTCAATTACATGGGCTCATGACATCCTTCATGCAACAAAGTTTAGTAAACATTAGTATCATGTTTATGTACTTATAGTTGCCATTACAGCATAATAACATAACAGTAAATAAGGAACAGTTTCCTTAACTTTGTGGGTTTGTTGACATCATACAGAAAATGAAAATTATTTGTAAAGCACTGCATATCAAGTTTACATATTCAAACCAGTATCTCTAAATTTAGATAGTTCCTAATGGGTCGTGTGTTACGTTATTACGGCCTTCCCAGCCCACTTAGGCGGATGTCACGTGGGATTGTGGACAACCGGAAGTGCGTGGTCGGCCATAGCATTGCCATGGAGATAGGTCCAAACACAATGTCGGCCACATTGGACGTGTACTCTAATCGGCTTCCGTTAGCTGAATAAAGTTATCCGACACCGAGTAAAAGCCGGTCACGTGAACCGGTTCTTGTTTCGACCTTTGCCCGAAGCGCCGCCGCCATTTTGTGCGCCATCAACTGATCAGTCGATCATGAAAGGCTTCTGCGCTTTTAATCTTGCCAAATTTTCAGCATCGATTTTTTTCACGTTTTTTTTTCTAACAGTAGGCCCCTTTCACACTGGACACTCGGTGTATTCCTTACTACATGGACATATTTTTTCTCTATAAGAACTATTTGACTCGTATCTTAGTACAATCTTGCGCTTGTAAATTACACTTTCATTTATTTTGTTTTACTTCATCTTCCGGATCTCCAACATTCTCAACCAAGTGGCATCTCCGTTTAACTATTTTATTAGTGTGTTCATCACTGTAGTTATGACCCATTGAGCTCATTGCAATTTTGTGTCGAAAACATCAGCTATGTTGTGATAATTTCGATAAATTTCTGTGGAAAGTTTACTGAAAATTTAATGGAAGTGTCTCGAAAAAGTGTGTCCCGTGGTAATGGTCTCATGCAACTATGTTCCAGGTGTGTCTGAGCCACAGGAAGTGTACAGGCTGCTCGAGGGGGGGGGGGGCAGCCACAGAATTCAGTGGCGCCGGACACTGGTGTGCCATGTAAATGCTCCCATTTAGTTACATGTATCTGGGGTGGCTCAAAACACTGTCTTCATGCAGACACAGTATCTCTTGTGAAAGAGGTCTTAGTCATTTCAGTGCAATTGAAGTTATTTGATAAGAGTTGCATTGGATAAGCAGTTATGAATTTTTTTAAAACTTGTCACATGACACGTAAATACAGTACATATATAGCAAATGGAAGCTAGTCGAGTTCGGAGCTCAAAGTGAGTGGCCATTTTGTTAGATCGACCAGTTGCATCTATACAGCTTCAGGTCACTGAATGTCAGATATATGGCTTCCATGCATACACGGATCATTTTTTGCTTCACTTCCGTGAGCAATAGGATTGGATCGCAAAGAAATCTCGAACATTTTGGTTTTTGTGGAAAAGTAGCAATCAAAAGCACAGGCTATGCCCTATATAGACGCACTTATATTATTGGTAATATGTTTTCGTGGAAGGATGAATATGTATATATCTTCAACCCAACCATTTGAGCATTTTTTTCATTTTAGTTCGCTTTTTATTGCAAATTTCTGAAATTTGAGTTTTTTGATATTTATAGTGAAATTCTTGTTATATACAGTATGCACTTGTCTCAATTGATCCTGATTTATATCCTCCAAAAATTGATGTATACGAGGCATGTTCAAAAAATAAAGTCCGCATTATATAGTAGCAAATTGGGACCTGTATAATCGTCCATTTCATAATTTGTTTATCGCCCCACATCTTTAATGTAAATAAAGAGATATTATTCTGTAACAACTGAGTTAAAATCTACAGAATACATTAACAAATGTGAGATAACTATCTAAAATTCCTTTTAAAGTATAGTCAGTCATATATTTCAACAATGGAAGCAAATTCCCCCCCACATTTCTGTTTTCAGCATCCAGAAAACAGCCGATTTTTATGCTGTACATTTATTATCTTTGTGTACATGTATATTATAACCCCTATAACTGATGATACCCTCACTAAAGTGACATTTATTCTTCTTTAGTTGCAGCGGCAATTGGCATGGAAATTTAGTTTTAAGGGAAGTATTGAGGCCGAATCCCATATAACAATGTTCAGTATACGAGTAAATATATTTACATGTACTAGTGATAATCATTTTGAAATTTATTTATCTTCATCTGGACTGTCCTCAGCATTCAAAATCTTTTCAAATGAACTTGACTCGTTTGCAATTGCACAGATTTAATCGATTTCTTTCCTATATGCAGTTGCTGCGAGGCCGAAATTCAATAAAAAATAATCTGCTACACAGATTAATGATTTAAGTACGGCTTGGAAGTATACAGTATATAGAAGTAGATTTTGACATAATGCATGTAGATTGGTTGGGGTTTTGCATGCGTGATGACTCGAGATTAAAATTCGCCAGCTGATGATTAATCGCGTGCATTTTCAATCATTGGAGAAAATTGGGTATTTCCAAAGGCGCTCCAATATCTTCCCATGTATATATGCATATATGGAGTGAAGGAAGCATGGTTTCATCTAATCACTGTATTGGTCCAATAATATCGGACATGGATCGGCGATTTGCAATCCGCTGGCGTCCAATTTGCGCAATTGCAAATCCGCATTCTATGCGTCTGCGCATGCTCGCAACCTCTTTTTTTTCATTTGCTTCTTTCTTTCCCCATATTTCTCTATATCTCCAATGAAAAATCTGCCGCTTCCATATAATGCGTACATGTACATATGCAGCAATTTGCTTGTGAAATGGAAGCATTAATTACTCGACGTTGGATATGCGAAAATTTCTTTCATCAATTAGTTAATTTAGCGTGTGAATTAAAACTCCCATTAATCCAAATCAGTTGCATTTCACGGGGTTTAAATGCGACCAATTTAGGTTTAATATATGTACTCGCATGCATCGTGAGTTTTATAGAGCACTTATAAAGCACTTCAAGTAAATATATTGCTTTTTGGAGCTTGTTATTTGATGCAAATATTTGTTTTACTCATAAAATATAATTCTGCATTGCAAAAAAGTTTTTCCTTATCAGTAATTTTACATTGTTTTATCCAATTGTGCATAATTGAACGGAGTTTCCTGGATTTTTTTTGTTGAATTTAAACCTGGTCAAAAGGACATTCAGTGCAAGTGCGCCCTTTGACCTTTGAGTTGTTTGCGAAACTTTTTCCTCTCCACAAGACGCTTGCCTCTTGTCCGTTTAAATATTTGGTAACAATGGAGGGTAAATGTTTGTAGGGGGCGTTTAGGTTCGGGACAGAGTGGCGCCCACTGTATTGATAGTGTTTATCACCATTTTGGCTTGCCATAGAGGTGTCCCATTTCTGCCTGACCCTGTATATACGTATAGGGCATATATCTGTAATAACAGGTAACTTTTTTTCAATTTGCCCACTTGTCAGCTTGCTTCTACTTCCTTCCGGTCTGTCTGTGCTAATGTCAACTTTCACTTCTCTGAAACAATCTCACGCAGTCACTGTACCATGCATTTCACCAAACTTTACCACCCAAGTGGGACCATTGTACCAAACAAAGCGATATATCTGGACTTCTTATGCGAGGTTGTTTCATTAGTAATACTGATAACCCAATGCGACTATTAATTATTATAATAATTATACATTTTAAAACGAAACTTGCGAAAGTAACGTGAGTTTTTCCCAAGTATTTTTCATTTCGAGGAAATTATACTTTTCGTTTGAAGGTAGGTATTTGTAATTATTTTTGTCAGGGTAAATGTATATAATTTTGATTGATTTATGCGTATTACTATTTATTATAAATGAGTTTGAGAAATGGGCCCAAAGTTAGACTTCTATAGGAATTCAGATGAACTTGGCAATTAATATGCAGATAGGCAATATAATCAGAAACATTACTTTCAAATGTAATTATGAGTAGCACACCATGTTTGCTCCATTTGCTCTTAGTACTGTTGATAATATACTAAATTTTGGGAAGGACTAACAAGAGTTTTGTGTTATTTGGTGTATAGGTGAATGCACGAGGAGTATAAGTGGACACGGACAAGTTGAAGAGGGAGATGGCCTGAGGTGACAGTTCCTCAAGTGGTCCATTAAAGTTGGCATGACTTCACAAGCGGCTCGTTTTGTCCGTGCACCCACCAAAAGTCTATAACAGGTAAATCGTTGGGGCTGGAAAATAAGTCCTTGGGTGGCGCCACCGACTTCTTAAAAGTTTAGTCAAACCGATCTTAATTTAAAACCCCTTTTGTGTGGCTAACCTTGGCCCACCACCACCGCACACAACTTTCACTTGAGTGCTACTTAATTTAAGTAGGAAACTGAGCGAGAAACAAAACGTCTCAAATGACCCCTTGCGTTTAAGAGCTTTCGAAAATAAGCGCCCCCTGGTTGTCAAATAAGCGTTTCTCGCTTGACAAAAGCGATTATACTTTGAAGAATTTACTTGTGGGGGTTGTGTCTGGGAAGACAATTTGGGCTTTCCTAGGACAGTTATTTAAAATCATTGTTATCTTCTTCTCTTGCCTTTGAAATGCTGATTAATTTTAGAAATGCAGAGGAAAGGGACTTGTTTGGATATTTCATGAGCCTATTAATAGTCCCCGGTCATCGTCGTCTAAGAAATATATCACTTTTTATTTTTCTGGAGTAAATTTTTCCTGAATTACCAACATCCATCAACCTCCTTTGTACGTATTCCACAACCGTCAACAACGAAAGGGTCCATCTTTTTTATGTTCGTAGACATTTTCAGTTCTCTATCGAGTGAGAGACTACCATACATTTACAAGCTGCGACCATATAGCTAAAGGATGGTAGATATTGACATGCTGATTCCATGCAATTTTTTCTCAATTTGTGCAATTTTTGGGTTAGGTGATTTAGGTTCGTTGTTATAATCCTAACATCGTTGCAACCATTGGTATTGTTGGGAAAAATTTAATTTATAAATAGCTCATAGTTTCAACAAATGAATAAATATACAGTTGTGGCCAAATTAATAGCAACTTTAGGACTTCTCAGAATATTTATGTTTAATGTCATGTATGTAATATTTTATTTAATTTTAAATGATCCATGCTAGTAACTTCTTAAGAGCAAACATTGTTCTTCATTTTCCCATGAAAATATTTTGCATTATTCCAGATTTTTGAATTTGTACGATGTTTTTGCGTAGCCGTATTGACAGCAACAAAAATACAGTAAAGTTGAAATACATTAAATCTGCTGAAAGCGAAGAAACAAATAAGAAAACTTTATTTTACTGTGAGGAAACAACGATAATAACTTTTTAAAGTAAAACTTATGATTATTAATACTTTGTAGGATACCCTTTGGCCTTAATCATGGCCTCAATATGGGCCGCAAGAACATTCTTAAAAATCAAAAAATATGGAGGAATGCAAAAATTTTCATGGGGAAATGGAGAACAATGTTTGCTTTTAAATAATTACAAGTATAGATAATATAAACTTAAGTAAAATATTATATATGTGACATCAAACATGAAAATATCCAAAAAATTCTAAGGAGTTGCTATTAATTTGGCCACAACTGTATACTATACCCTAAATACACTTGTATATGCATATTATACAAGCATGGTGTTCACAATTTTTCTGTTAATCATAAACTGCATTTTCCACGTTGTGTCAACAATTTTGTTTTTAGCCAGTGCAATTATAATTGTAGACTGTATTCCCGAACGATGTCCTGACTGGGGGGCTTTATGGAAGTATACCTACCACCAATGCAAGATGTGATGCTAATTGGTTCCTAATGATGCCCCTTGGGAATGGAGTAGCCTCAGTTCATTTACTGAAATATAACAAGAATACATCTCAGTTCACTCACAAGTTATTTCTGTAAACACATAGAACGACTTAAAGTAGTGTATTTGTTCTTGTAATTGATTTTTACGAGAGTAGGCTGTTTTTATTTCAAATGCATATATGAAAAGTGCTAAACGAGTCGCTATTCTGAACAATATTACCAATACAGGCTTTTGTGTAGTTTGCATAAAGGCAGACACGTGACCACGCAGCCAAATTGAAACGTCTTTTGTCTATGTAAAATGTATTGCTACATACTCTTTATTATCTGAAATTTTTCGCATAATAGAATTGAAGTGGATTCTTAGGCTTATTCCTTTCACAATGAGAAAAAGATGTCGGATTGTTCAGATTTTCCACTTGTACGCTACAGATGGGTATACTCGGTCTTCAAAGGACATTTTCATTAGAGGGAACAATTTACTTCAATATGACATCAATAATAATTATAATTAATAAGCGGATTGCGTAATCGTACGAATAGAGGTTTGTAAAAATGCAAGATGGCCGTCAGTAGCATGGGAGCAATGAAGTTTTAACCAATTCTAGGGGCTATTTTGGATCCGAACTGGGACAAAGGTTTGCAAGGGGTTCACTTTGAACCGCCCTTGCGCATGCACAACCTCTCTGGCCGCAGATGAAACCGCCGATATTATACATATGCAAACTGTGTAGTAGTTGCCGAAATGCGCTTTGTTACTGGCAGAGGGCGCACGCTGCTCTCCTGCTGTTGCGCAATGGGGAAGGGGGCGTGGCCAAGCATATGCCTCTGATTGATATCGGCTTTTACATTTGTATCAACTGCATACGTTTCAACGAGTCTGTAACTTGAAATGGGTACAATGGTGGGCTTAATTCAGTGGAAGTATACCATTGCCGATGCATGCATATTGCAGTCCCCTTTTGAGAGTGCTTTTGGAGAACAATTTGAAAATAAACTTATGTTACTTCTATAGCTTATTGTGAGGAATACACATCGTAAAATTTAATTTGATAGGGCCTACTCATTATTATATAGCAATATGAAAACCATGCAGACATATTGTTTAATATATATACGTATTCTGGTAAAATTTATGGGAAACATTTCCAACAATATAGTAACTTTTGGATTCCTACCCTTCTAAGTATACATAGGGTGTCCCATTTTAGAGAGAGACAGGCCAGTTTCAGGCAGATGAGGTATAAATGGGCGTTTTCGGCAATTCAGTTTCTATCTAGTCGACTGAGCATTGGCTAGAAAAGTTTGTCGGCAATTCATCCGGGCCTCAGTCAACTGAACGGTTTTTTGTTCAGCAAATCATTCGACTGAGGAACGACTTCCGTCTCAGTCGAAATTTTGTCGACTTAAATTTGCGGTCGGCAAACCAGCTCAGTTGGGTTCCAGTCATGACGTCACACGTTCAGTCGACTTAAATTGACTGAATGAATTGCCGAAAACGCCCAGAGAATAGAAAATGCAAGTCCATGTTAGGTAACACAGCAATCATGGTCAAAGGAAAGAGTTTAAGGTCATTCACAGTCCAACTTGGCAATTATTTACTGTATAGGAGGGTGGTATCAATTACATAAATGATAAGCACTCTTGTGTGCGTACAAAGCATCAAATAGATGAAATTCAGATAATAAACAACAGTTATGAAGAAATCGATGATTTGCGTGTTCCTCGGGAAAACACTGGAAAACAAGTATATGCTTCCCTGCATGGCATCATTATCTTGAGAGGAAGCATTTCCATGGGGCTGCACAGTGCATCTCCAAAACAACTGTTCTGCCATGTGGCTGTTATTCCCATGCATGCTGTACTTATCTGTCACTTAGGTCGTTTTAACACATGTAGTGTATGCAACCAAATTTTGTGTGCTCTCACATTCTATTGCAACTGTAACTCTATACCTTGCCCGGTTAGGAAGCTAGCATTTGTATGACCTTGACTGTTACCTTTGACCTTGACAGTCATGTCACTAATAGATTCTCATCTGTGCTACCCAATACATATGCATTGAATTTTCCATTCTAAACCACATTTTCCCGCAATTGGCTTGTGTTATTTAAAATGTACATGATTTCAAAGTTAGTTTACTGGGAAGATTTTGGGGGTTCCAACAACATATTAACATTATTGTAACGGCAATGTTGATTTTTTTTCCATGATAGCGATTATTTATTTAATCTTATATTGGTGTCAATCGGCTCGAAATGTGTCGTATACTCGTACATTCTCCGAATATGTGCCAGAAGATCAGGAAAAGATATTTTGTAGCATTTTGTATACCTTTATCAATATATCGCTTATTGCACTACCAAATGCAGCTAAATAGCAAAACCCCGAGGCAGTTGCTATCAAATTTTTCAGCACAGTATATTAAATAGTCTTGTGCAATACATTTCATGTTTTTTTTATCGTGAATGTATGTAATTACTGGATTTTATTTCTTATTGAATTCTGTTGAAATGTGTTTTTTTATATATATAAATCATAATTTGTGAATTTCGGATTCGTGTCCAATGAAAAATCTGTAAGTAGGTAATATATTCTGTGGACAAACAAGCAGAAAAACTAAATTGATTAATGATATATAATTTTTAAACAATAGCATGAATGAAAATGCCTATTAACTAATTTAATGAGCCCCTGGATCACATTGCCTCAAATGAAAACAACTGGACCATTATAAATTTGATAATTGAGATCTTTCAATCAGGCTCAATGTTGATGATACCTTTTCACGTAACACGGTTCGAATCACTGAATTGCAGTAAGAGGTTACCAATTATACCACTTATTTCAATGACCCTGCATTTTGCGGTGTAGGTTTGCCTATTTATAATAATGTCAACATTGATTATATTGGTTTGTGAAGTCGGGCGTGTTGACACGTGCTAAGCTGGCGTTTCCGGTGTGAAGATGCGTTCACATCCGGTGTAATATCCAGCCCATGCACAAGACGAGCAAAATGAGTCGAATTGAATGCATGGCGAGGGATGGTAGATTAATTATGTTGGTTATTTGCCGGAAATGAGGTAATGGTGTAAGTGCGGCTTCGGCTTCGGTAAGTTACCTGATGGCGTGTTGAGGGAGCACAGGTGGTCAGTGCATGTATATATAACGAGGAACAGATGCCCTTTGCGTGCGCGAAAGCTTGAAATTAAAGGGCGTCGACTCACGCCAGATGATTGCGAGTTAGGGCACGTACTGTAATATTGCAACCACCACTCCAGATTAATACGACAACGATTTACTCCTAATAATGGCCACGCAATATATTTACTTTTATTATACACCATTTCCCCACCAACACCAATATCAAATCGTATATTTCCTACGTACATTGCTATATGAATAAACTATAGGAAACATAAATAAATTGGATGCATTTGCTCGCGAAATATACCAGAAAGTTTTGTGGTTTGTTAGATTTGTTTATACTTTCCAATACGTAAGACATTAGGTCTTTGCAAATAAAAAATTGAAATTTTTGACTAACAAAAAGTAAAGTGCATTGCCACAGAAAATGGTAATTTTGTAATTGCAGTTCTAGATTTTGCTTGAATGAAATTCAGACAATGAGAGTACTGTATTGTTAAAACTTGAAAAGCAAGGCAAGATTACGTTGCTAGGTTAAATTTTATATTAATTCATTATCCGGTGATTTATACCGTCTTTATTTCACTAACTTCTTCAGGAAATATTGATTCGAAGTTCTTCCTTGTTTTGATCCTTCGCTTAATTAAGTTTCATCACTTCCGTAGTCGATTATCTCGTGATACTGACGATGATCGTGATCAAAAACACGGTATGAGATAAGGACAATAATCGCTGCTCTTTTGTGCAATGAATATTTATTAGTCATGGACAGGTGCTTGAAGAGCATTTGATAATTTCCGAGTTTTGCACCTGCGTTTGTTGCGTCTGTTTGGTTATACATTTAAGCCATGGGCCAGTGACCAGGAGGGGGGGTAAAACCTTTAATTCTGCAGCTTATATTTCTAATCGTCAGATTAAATGGCTACATAAGTACACAAGCCTCACCACTGGCTTCACAAAGCTGCCTATTTTTGGACGTCTGCTTGCGCTGGCAACAAAAGAGTGCCTCAAGAAGTGAGCCCCCTAAAGACTAAAAGCTCGCCCACAGCCCTCCAAATTATATGTACACGATGACCATAGGTTCAGAATGGCAGCTACTGGACGCGGTCCACGCGCCACGTGACCTTTGACCTGGGGAAAAGGACGGCCACTATTGTGATCTTCTCTGTACTGGCCGCACCCCTAAACTGTTGCCTGGTGCTCAATTACGAGCTCGCGACTATACTTTTGGTACATCTATATACCTATATCGATGCCCACTGGTAAGGGGTCGGGTCAGTCTGGGGTCAGTTTTTGTGAGCGCATTTCACGCCCGATGGGCCTTTGTGTGCCTGGGTCCTTTTATTACATATCCGTGTGCTGTGCAGTTTGCATTTAATTGAAAAGCTGTCGGGGAGGGTAAATTATACCGCAGTTATAATTTGCGGCTTGGTAATGGAGTACTGTATGTAGGTATAGCGGTGTAGGGCCAACAGATGCGAGGTCCCCAGTATGGTGACGTGTGACGTCACCCGTGGACGAGTTGCTGACAGTTGCGATTTTTCGCGGATCATTGCAGGGGGCTCTCGTACTCAATGCTCCTATTATCCCATTATTTAGCTCAACTTTTGTACTTGCAAAGCAAAGAGTTTGCCGACACGCAACGTTGGTATTACAATAGGTTTTTGACATTGCAATCGGTCAAAAATTGAGTTTTTCTATACGGTATTCATTTGAAATCGCGCGCTTGGTGACGTCAAGTGAGGCATGCAAGCTGAAGCGCTTTTGGAATAGTGCCATACGGCTTATACCGTTTTTTCACTTTCCTCTCTTGTTCTATTATTGTTTTTGATTGTGGAAATCCTGGTGATGCATGCAACAATGTTTCTAATACGTATAGGGTGTTTTACAGAAATACAGTAGAATCCCAGTTATCCAAGCCCCGATTACCCGAGACTCCGTTTTATCCGAGTTGCCTAGCACATCCGAGGTCTCCGTATTATCTGTGTTTTTCCGGATTCCACCTCGGATAATCTTTCTGGGAAGAATCCTACAGCAAGAGCTCCGTAACTTATACGATGTTTATTTGCGCAGTGAGGGTAATACAGTCGAATCTCGATATAACGAACCGCTCGATATAGCGAACAGTGTCTGGTCCCGGCCGAGATGCCTATGCTTCTCATATATTAGCCTCTCAATATAACGAATATTCTTATAACGAACCGCTCGATATAACGAATGGTTCAGCTACTCCCTTCACCATTCCACAATGACTGTTTATAACGAACGGCAATTCGAAGTCTAGGTTTAAAAATCTACTGGTGAGATGACCTTGTAGAAATTGCCCACAGTCCAATTAACTTGAAAATTACTCTATTGTGTGGCGTCACTTTGATCAAAATAAAAGATGGCCTGAATTATATTTCTTGTGTTCAGTAGAAGACAGGGGTATTGTTGGGGGAGAAATAGCATTTCAGTCGGTAAAATCTGCTGGAAAAGCCGCCTGAAGATGAAAAAAGTATAAAAACACACACTTCTGTATAACGAACGCTCGATATAACGAACGAATTTACCATCCCGGTAGTGTTCGTTATATCGAGATTCGACTGTAGTAGAAAAACCAACACCAGGGGGTGCTACCAGTCACATTGCCCTTCTTTGTGTGTGAACGTTCTACTGTAAATATTCAAATAGTTTCCCGAGGAAATTATTATTTCGAAAGGGTTTCTAAGGGGAAAACTAATCGAGGAGGAAAACTAATTTTCGACGTCCCAACACCGAAGTTCAATCAAAAATTCCATCTGAAAAGTAAAAAAAAAATGGTATCAAAAATTTCACAGATTTGGAATATTTCCCCAATCTTTTTCGTACCAGAATTCAATTTTTCAAATGATAACTTTATTCGAAATTGGAACGCTCAATTGAACATGACATCGAACTTGAGGGAAACTATTCCGGGAGGCAAATAATTATTTAGAATGGGACCTACAGGGTGAAACAAAATGAAAACTATTTGTTATATGCGGTCATATCTTGAAATAACACATTGAGGCTTTGTAATCACAAATTTTATTCGGTCCTTACACTTCAGCAATTCACTTTGCATTCTACACTTTCCCAAAAAAAACCCCACATTTTTAATTGTAATAGCTTCGCGAAAACTTTATAGAAATTCATCAAATTTAGAAACAATATACTTGAGTATACTTGACATCTTAGTACAAAATTTCAGCTTAATCGATCAATAAACACGCCTGTTGTGATGTCATATTCATTGTTCCAAAATTTTACAATACGATTATTTTATTCAACACTTCCTAAATTTTGGATTGCCTAGCTGTTAAGTTCATTAATTTATTCCAAAAGTATAGCAAGTGTCATGTACTTTATTAATAAACATTTGAGCCATTCATATTATCTTTAGAAATTTAACTAAGAAAGCTTGCTGACCGCGAAATTTCCAAACTTTTTGTGAAAATTCTTGCACCACTTTCCGTGCACCATATTGTTTTGCTTCATGCAAATTTCCAATTAAAACCCTGTCTTCTAAACTAAACACTATTGCGAAAAATATTATTGCGATGGTAGGCTATCGAAATTTAATCAACACTGTTGATCGTAACATTGCAACTGTTAAAGAACGCCTCCCAAAGATGGCGCTCCATTACGGTTGTGAGCTTTTTTCGTGCCAGTAGTATGACGTCACGCACCAAGCATGTTTAGTACAGTAGAACCCCGGATATCCGAGCCTCTGTTATCCGAGATTCCGTCTTATCCGAGGTGCCTAGCACATCGGATGTGTCCTTGTTATCCGAGCTCTACCTCGGATGGAAGGGTGACGCTAGACTTGTTACAACTCGTTTTGTGTTGCGATCTACAAATTTATAGTTGGCCTTCAATGGATGCACATTATGATGCTCCAAAAAGGGGGAAAAAGTCTTTGTGAGTGTGGAGAAGTTAGTGGCTATTACATACATACGAAGTATATAATTTATGTTTGTAAAGATTAATCTATTTTCGTGAGATTTTCACTTTCAATATACGATAACTTACTGTATATATGTAACTACATACATATGTACGTACATACATACGATTTCAAATAACGTTTTGACAATTTCCGATTTTTTTTTATTTATTCCGTCTTATCCGATTTTTTGCTTATCCGAGGTACCTCCTCCCCACATTACCTCGGATATTAGGGGTTCTACTGTAATCGATTTTGTTGAATTACACTTATGTATATTGTTGCCAAATTTTGTGAATTTCGATAAAGTTTTCGCAAAGTTTAGGACAAATAAGAAGGTGGTCGTTTTTTTTGGGACACAGTGTAGTTATCTGTAGTCGGGGCCACCTTAGTTTTCTCTGTAAAAACTGCAGATCTTATCCCAAAAATGCCAGTTTTCTATGAATAACTGCAGTTTTGTGTGTTTGAAATGATCAGCTGCAGTAAATTTTTGTAAAGGGAGGGTGGGGGATAGGGCTTTCATAGAATTTTGCGACATGTTTGGACATGGAAGGGGGGGGTTGCCAAAAATCAGTTTTTTTTCCTCCGGAAGCTTCTTAAAGTTTACCACCTTACCATGATGTCTCGAATTCTTTATAATTATAATAATCTTAGTTAACTAAGATTATTCTTCATTCCCCTCTGGATTCGAGTTAACGAGGTTCGATTGTAGAAGTGTATTAAAGGAGGCAAGAAAATCTCAATATGCACTCCACATTGTGTAACAATTACGACGACTTTATCATTTCATTTGACTTCGAAATAAATTTCTGAAGACATCCGGAGACTTTCACATTTTTGTTGTTCAATGTATCAAATTGAATGTTATGTAATAGCAGAATGGATTTGTAATACACTTGATATGGATTAATTGATCTCGAAAAATGATGTCTTTACATTGCACTTTAGAGTCACCTTGACCCATAGAGTCCTTGGCCCTTACCAGAAGCCAGATCTGTCCACTAGTACACAGCGCTACCTTGCGGCTGAAAGTACAAACATTGAAATTGAATTAGGGTAAGGGCACTTTTTGTTGCAGCGCTTCCCCAAATGGCAACTGAACCAAATACTATTTTTCAGCGCCAATTTTAAAAAAGAAATGGAGAGTTTTTGTTCATTTCTCGTTTGATTTTAAAAACAGCTGCCAGAAGTATGTTACATTTTCAACCAACCGGCTTCGAAAATAACTTGTTGAATCACTATTTACCATTTGAGAATCTCTTCTGAAAAAATTCTTGTTTCGCCAAATGACAATGCTTATTAGAGAGTCGACAGTGTTGAGGACAACAGGCATTTTCCAACAATAGCTAATGAATTAGCAACATTAAGCGAGTGATGATGCCATGAATGTTAATTAGCGATAATTGAGCTGCGTGAGGTCATAACTTCAATAGTGTCAAGTGAAGGGTAGTGCCATGTCTTTGGCCAAAGTTAAAACATGATTCAGGCGGTTCCTGCATTTTTTCCCTCTTGCACGTGTTACGTTTTCATCGCCACAAGTGCCAAAAAGGAAATGACATCCGTGTTTAGCATTCCAAAACAAATTGCAAACTTTTTTCTCACGTATTTTTGACCGCTGAATATGTCCCGTTTTTTTGCATTGCTTCTTGAAAATAAGTAATTGATAAAGCGCATGTGTGGAACGAAAAACAATGGAAATGCCAATATTGAACGATTAATTATGTGACAACCGGTATGTTCCAAATTTGTTGAAATGAAACGACTCTTATAGCTGTTTCTGGATTGGTGAATATTGTTACATTGAATATGCCCTATATTCAAGAACATAGCATTTTATCCTATAGTCAACAGCGCCACCTGATGGGTAACCAAGTATCTACTTGATATTTTTATTAAATATTGTTCTGAGTTTTATACATAAATTACCATTTACTAACATGACGTTATATTGATAAAACCGAAACGTATACATGCTATAATTAATTGCTTAATATTATTTTTAATGTTAATTCGATGTGACCATTTATATCTTATTGGTTCAATGTGGAACAGATTTATTTCTCCAAACTACGTCAGAATACAATTATGACATGGAGCGATGTTTGAGTTCCAAAAAATGCAAAAATTTATTGAAATGAATGTATATATGTACATGTATACCGGCGCTTATATTTTTCAAACGAGCTCTTCATTTCCTCAAGGACTGCTTGAGATGGTGAAATATGTCATTTCATCATTGAAATATATAAAGCTATATAGCTTACCAATAATTTTTCAAGTATAGCTCATAGGCCTAAGTATTAAATTGCATGTGGTAATTCAATATAGCAAAGTGTTTTCCATGCACGATAGAGTGAAATTGGCGAAAATGGAACTGAAAAATATCCATCTTCTGGTTTACCAATTCATTTTTAGTGTATTTGTTGGAAGGGAATGAAATGGAAAATTACTTGTTAGCATAAAAAAGATGCTATATGCATGCTGCTGGTTCTGGGTTTTTTGCTGTTTTGCGAAACGAGGGAATGAAAAAGAATTTTGAGATGGAAAAAGGATCTGGAGATGGACGGATGGTTGGAGATAATTTGCTGGGCTAATTGGATGGGAAGGGAATTTTGGTTGAGAGCCATGAATGCAGTTACGTAATTTTAAACACGTCGAGTTTCTATTTCAGAAACGAGTTGAGACCGACTTTTCAAGAGACGTTCAATTACGATAAGCGACATTACTTGTATAGGCCAATGGGAAATGTACCTTTTATCTATGTGCATACATACAATCTGAATGCAAAGAGTGATAATTGTTTGATTTCTCCTTTTTTGAAAAGCTGCATGCACTTGCATTATATACGAGTACGTATATATACATATACATTAAGCCTATCTATCTATGTACTATACGTATACATACATATTACACATATATCTGTTGCAAAGGGAAATTTTAATTCCGTATTCGATCGATTCGGAGCAAATATTTGTCGAGCATAACGAGAAAATGAAGTGGAATGGGCAATGAGATAGGGAGGGGATAAAGTGGGTAATGTTTGACAAATATATCGTGAATAATTGATGAGTACAATTAAGTACAATGTCCCGTCCCCTTCGGCGACTGCTTCATCTCCCCTTCCTCCCATTCACCATGATCAAAGATGTTGGTGGTATAAGTTATTATAGTAGTGTGAAGATTCTTCGGCATCCCTACATAGTCAAATTTCGCATCAATATTTAAACTCTCATTTTCATTCTGTATATGTATTATGCATGTAGTATATACTAGCTGTATGCAAAAGTCGTTCTAATCTCAACTCAAAATGAAGCTTTATGCTTCATATTGGCTGTCGATCGCGATCTTCATTTTCCTCCTGATCCCGCATGAATACACACTTCACAAAACGCGCTGCAGTTCACTGCATAACATCATATCACTGGTTGAGTGGTGAAAGTGATATAACAGGGGCAGCAAGCTAGAGACCCAAGATTACTTTTCTATCTTACCACCAATTTGGAATTTGTTTTCATCAAAGTGTTCGCAATAACTGCAATTACTGCTACTTAAATGAAATCAACCGAGTTCATATTTGATTGACCTTGAAAGCATGCTCCAAGTTCGTTGATTTCGTCACCAATGGATATGCCCCTGCCACATGTTACACAAACATGTCATCTTTTTGTAATTTACATTGTATAGTCAGTTTCAGTTATTAACAGCATTATACTAGACTTTTCCTGCCATCACTTCATCCAATAAATGTATATACCTAGTTTCAAAAGTTGGATTGACGCAATAAGAGGATTTATATTTTGTGTAGTAAATTGCGAAACAATGAGGCATGGAATAATACAGGGTGGCCCATAACCTTTTGTGATGGGTCTAGAACAATAATGGTAAAAGTCTGCTCCTCCTGCGATGCGCCGTTGGAAAGAGTATTAAAAACGGAATCGATTGAGCTATAAAACTTCTGATTTTGTCAAAAAATAAAGGGCCATTGATAGGATTATGTGCGTCGTGTTAAGAATCGCCAACTTGGAATCGCTCGTGATGCTTGTGAGACGCTTATTAACCAAAAATGGATCGCCGACAAGCTTCATCATCAGGATCAGGTGGAATCCAGAATGTTAGATGAAGGGTGCCCTGGTCATTATTCAGTGGAAACGTTAGAGAAAATCTTGGGAATCGTTTTGAAAGATCTCGAAAATCAAAGTGATTATTGTCTATATACATTCTCGTCTTGCCATCTGACGTAATTATTTGAATCTCTAAATGACACTCCTAAAATATAGCTCACTGGTACAAGTTTCATCTTGCAATTACTACTGCATGTGCATGAGAAGCGCATATTGTATGTTGAAGATCCTTTTGCATGGATATTCATTTTGCTTGCATTGATCCTCTATTAAATCGACTATGCATAAATAACGAGAAATAAGAAACCGGCTTTGTATAAGTGCATGCATTCGTAAATATAACGATGCTAAAAGCAATAATGTTCGGCGATAATGGTTTGCATTATGCACAATTGCAACGTGAACCCTTATTTACATAGACCTGCATTCGGCTCTAGCAAGCTATATAAAATCCAACCTGCTCGAATTTGCATCGACCACCATATCCCTTAATTGATGCCAATCACCGGCTTTTTTATAGCATGAAATCGGTGCGCGCATGCGCAATTTCAAATGGATTCTTTTACATGGTAATGTCATACAGGCTAATTTAAAGTGCGCATGCAATTTCTTCTGATTTCATGGTTGTTTACCCGGGTTGGTATTGAATAAATCTTTCGGCTTCAGAAAAGTATATTTCAGGCCTGCTGATAATTTCACACACTTTCGAAGAAATTCTGCAATTGGCATTTAAACTTTGATGGCAAACAGTCGTAATTTGCTGTTAAATTGTCAATTTGATTTTAAATAGTTGAATTTGTTTCTAAATTGCAGTTCAAATTAGTTTTTCTTTTTTTGCAGTTTCAAAAGTTATTTTAAATAGGTTCTATATGGTAAAAAATGCAATGGGGTAATATTCCTCAAACTATAAATTGATGATGTATAAACAACTAGGCAAGTAATCTTTCATTCATACAAGTTAAAGTTTATAAACATATTCCTTGTGAAACAAGTCCCAAGTTTTTTATTCAGTTCGCCCTGTAAAAAGACAAGCTTAACTTTTTTCGTCGCTCGAGTATATGCATGTCTGTCGGGAACAAATAATCGTTTTGAATTTTGCATTCCGCAGAAGTGTGGGTGTTTTTTCTTATTTTTATCTTTATTTTCTTCGCCGTTTTAAATTCTTGAATCTGAGAGTAAACTGGATTTATGCGGAGCAATATTCAGCTCCTAAACAGGACGAAAAGTGTGCGTCGACACTTCTATACTACTGTATATAAGCAAAGGGCCTTTTGCCAATACTCTATATATCTCGTAGGAATGAAATTTAAAAGTTGCTCCCGTATATATATATAGAAGTTTATATTTTACACACGCAGTAGGAATTGCAGCCGGAGGCCCATAAAACGATGGTTATTTTATAGCCGCGAGATGTGGCACTTTTTGCCTTGCTCGCATTTATATGACATATATAGGTGTTTTTCGGGCATTTCTCCTATCGTGCCTGCAAGCCATCTATAAGCGACTCCTGAATAAAGCTCGGCTTATATTTTCGTTTATCCCAAAGCAGATTGGGTGATGAAATGTTTATATTTCGAGTAGGCCCGGCCATTTCTTGTCTTTTATCTCGGCCACATGTAAGTGTGTGAGACAGACCGAGCATAGTCGCTTTCATCCGAGATGGCTATTCCAAATTTAATAAGTTGCCCCATACATACATATGAGCTGCAATATGACCGAGGCCCCAATTTCACCTGCATCCATGCGCTTCTGCCATATACCAATATAAAGTCAAATATACTATAATTGCAACTCTCGTTCTTGCACACAATTGGCAACTTAATTGGGAAAAACTTGTGGCCTATTAAACAAAATTCTAGACTCAACTTTATTTTAAAGAGATTGATATGTTTGAAGTTAAGATGTTAATTTACATTTTTACCGTTCTTGGAGTTAATATTGGAAATTATCCTTAAGCCACAGTATACTAGGTTCCTTTTTAGACATATGGTATGTGTTTCAGTTTCATTGTAATAACCGGTTTCTGAAATTTAGGTTCATGTATTACATTCAAATTAATTTCAAATAAGCTTTCAAACCATGCAACTTCAATTGAACTTTCAAACTAACTTCAAGTTTACATTTTCACAACTATGAGTTTGTGTGGTGAGTGAATCAATGTAATCATTATCTCTCAAGAAGGTTACAAGTGGTTTATTATTAGATTTCATTTAGCCTGTATATTCTGTTTTGAATGTGGGCCACATGTAACTTTGCAATATTGCATGAATGTGGCTCATCTATATGGTTTTGCACGATGAAACGCACATGCATAATAGATGGCTGTTTTTGAGTATATAGGCTATATAGGGTGTACAGCTTTTTGCGTAGACTACTCCTAAATTAGTAGATGTGAATGGAACAGGTGATAAAATTAGGAAGGAGACTAACGATGCGGTTGTTTGCTGCCATCATCATCATGTTATGTGTGGCTGGCGTTGATTGGAAAATTCTCTGGCGCGAATTAAGTTTGGTGAATCTTCATTTCATATATACGTGCATTCATATCCCCCAAACTCCCACATCTCCTTCCTTACATCCAGGGATTCATATAGCTAGGTATATAAGGATAATGAAAGCGCAAATCGCGATCGGATAGCAGCTAAAAACTGCGCCACCTCCATTACCGAAGGCGCTCATTAATTATTGCCGATTCGTGGAGAGAGTTGAGAGGGAGAAAGAGAATTTTACCGAGACTTGACATAAAAACCTAGCCTCACTACCTATATACGAGTTCGTAGCAAAGAGATAATAGCTAATCTATATCTACTATATATGTATGTGCAGATGCGAGAATAAACATGCGCATGCACCAGTTTATAGCGCCTTATTGTCAAGCCAGGCTGCGATTGACGAGTCCCACGAGTTGCCCCTGGAGACATGGCGGCAACCACCTTAATTAGGATTCCTTTTCCAATAAATTTGCGGCGAAATTTCTCTCTTCTTGGGCCTCCGGGCGACACGCATGTTCCCATTTCCCATTTCCCTTATCCTCTTCCCCCGCCCCCGCCCTCGCCCTCAACATCCCCTTCTGCTCTTCAAGATCATCTTCATCATCTCTCAATCTGGCCTGTATCGCCAATGCGGAGGCATGTACTGTAGGCAAACCAAAAGAGGAGGTGCAGAAGTGTCTAATCAGTAAGAGGTGCAGTAGTTCTATATAGCTACTTATACAAGAATGATGCACTAATTGATATGGAATTGGCTCTGCTGGTGTACCTACAGCATTTTGTAATTTGAGGGTGTAGGTCCTACACCAGTCTATTGCAAAGCTGGTAGTCCGGAACCGCATAGTTCTTTCTCTGAGGAGGAGAGCTATGTTATGTTGGTACAATTATAGAGATTTTGGGAAATCCAAGTAAACTGTGGTTTAATTGCAACATTTGACTGACACTAGCCAAAAAAA
>WWPM01023915.1:0-30570 GCA_023279145.1 Glomeris maerens
CGCCACTATTTAAACCACAAATGGGTGTATACGCGAAGATTGCAATAAACTGTCTGCAATGCTGTTAATTATCACTTAAGTAAACAACCAATCACAATGATTACATTACATCGCTGAAAAGCGAATCACAAAATGCATCCTTCAAAGTTTCCAATACAACGTCGCCATCTTGTCGTTTTAGCGTTCAAATTCGTGCGCTCGCCGTTTTTGCAATAATGTGAAACCAGCGTTTTCAGCTAAACTATCGGCATTTATTTGGTGGGGGAGGGAGAAAGTAGAGATAGACACCTGCATATCACGATTATCATAATTACAAGCATAAAAGAACCGCGTGGGCGGACCCAGGACCAAACACGCTTTGCACTCGGTCAAGGAGCGCCATTTCCGTGCAAGAGAATCTGATGGCCTAGGGACAATTTCACCAACCATTCACCCCAGATTCACCTCTCCACGCAATGCAAGCGTTAAAAAAGAAACGTTTACATGGAAAGAAAGTCCCCTGTTCAAATACAACTCGATATAAAGCAATTCGATGCGCACGCCGGTCAATGGACTGAAAATAATGCTGTATACCATCCAATCACATTGAAACAAAGAAAGTCAAAAATAAACTATCGACTAACTTAAACAAAAAACCCAACTCCAATCCTGTGAAAGACAATGAATCAAAGTCATCGACTCGAGTGATTTTCAAATTATTAATATAAACCAGAATATTGTAATCATCAACCAATAAATTGTAATGTTTAACAAAACAATTGCATGGGAAACACCAATTAAACTATTGATTTCTTAAAATGCCGTCCAAAACATTTCTTGGAACAAATTCGACCAAAAGTTGCGTTTTCTCGAAATTAAACAATGCTTAAATTTAAATTATAATACAAGTTGTTTTGCATATTTTCATTTTTATTTTCCAAGTCTGGTCCACTTAAACTTCACAAAAAAATGGAAAACTAAGAATGATTGTTTCATGGTCAAATAAATTGCGGACTTTAGTAGGGCTATACTGTACTATATGTATATGGCAATTGCAACTTTTAAAACGATCCAAAGTACACTGCACAGGACAGCCATAATTTGGTCATTTGAATGAAAGTTTCACTAGGCCTACAAATTTGAACATCTGCGGACAAAGTAGACTATTGTGCATGTGTTGACAGTACCAAACAAGAAACGTATGTATAAGTTCTGTATATATGAAATGTCTAAATTTAACTGTTCTTCGAACATTATCTGCAGAACTTTGAATGTGGGTACCAACCCCTTCACCCACATGTGTCTCAGTTGTAATAAAGCCCGGGTTTTTCCTCGCTTTTAGGGCGTTCGACGCAGTATAAAGACGCGTGTCTGGACGTTTATTTTGTGCGATATGGGGTGGCAGATGGTCACGTGCAAAGGCCTGGCCGACCTTCAATTAACAAGGCCCTAATTACCCTGTACACAGACCGATCATTTAGCCCATCAACGCTGGACTTTATTTTTAGCAGGGAAACCCAACACCTCGTGCTCGGCTCGGCGTCGACCGACAACGGCGCTTCCCGCTTCCGGCCAAAAACCGGGTCCCTTCCTTCATTTCTCCCACTCATCTCCATCTCCCCTACTCCTACACTCGCTGAGCATTGCACAGCGTGCCCCATCCATCACTGTGTCCATCATGCGCGTCTGTCGGCGAACACAGTACCAAAAATGCCCGAATCAAAAGCATGGCCTCAACTGAAAAGCGCCACCTATTGGCAGCACCGATTTTGCCTCATTAGTGAATAGCGGAGGTCCGACCCGAAATAGCTGGCTGCATTCTTGTCAGAAGTTGCCTGTCCTGTACGGACTTTTCGAACAAGGCTTTTGTAGGCTGTCCGTTTGACAGCATGTGTTTGGCGTTTTGTGAGAAGGCGAGAAGCGCCGTAACTCAAGCCAGGCCTCGTAATTGGCCCACTGCGGCTTGTAACACGCCATGAATGATTTGCAGCAGCTCGCCGACCAACAAATTTCACAAATTTCTCCATAGTTTCGCGCCTCAATGGTCTCTCTGTGTGTGTCTTGCGTCACCAAGAAAGCTATTTTGACGAACGGTCACAAAAGTTAATTTAAAATTACGATTTCTGTGCACTTTCTTGACCGGTTTGGGAGCCACAATTCTCCAGTGTAATAACGCTACACAAAAAACACATTTCGTCGGTATTTTTCTAAAGACACGTCCCTCAGAAACAAAGATGTTACAGCATCGATGCAGCTAGTATTTCAAGTGTTTTCATCCTTCTAAAAGCTGCGTTCACTCTACCTAAAACTAAAATTCTGGAAGGGGTGGATAGGGAAGGGGAGGAAAGCAGTTGTAATCCTCTGGTGTTAATTTGCCTCTAGGGAATCCCATTGTTCAGAAAACCAGAATTTCTTCGGAGAATCATCAGAGGAAGAGTCTACCCATTTCCAACTCAGAAGAAATTCTGGTTTTCTGAACAATGGGATTCCCTAGAGGCAGATTTACACCAGAAGATTACAACTGCTTTCCTCCCATTTCCTATCCACCGTTTCCAGAATTTTAGTTTTAGGTAGAGCGAATGCCGTAAGTCCCTTTCAAGTTCCCAAGATATCATAACCCTGAAATCCAGTGCAATTCCCATGCGAGATGAAACTTGAAGGTGAACTGACAAGCTTTTCTAAGGTACCCTGAAAATTAAACTGAAGAACAATCATCAAAAAATAAAACTACAACTCATTGGAATTTTTTTAAAATTATTAATCAAGATATTACAGTTTACGTCTTCCTATTATCCTATACTTTTAACATGGGGAAATTACGCTGTCAGATGAGCTAAGTAGCGAAGACCAACCATTCCCTTTAGCCCTTTTCAACTGCACCTGCGACAATTAAAGATGGCCGCTTCCATAGATAAGAAGTTTAACACCTGCTAGCATTTGTTTCCCTTTCTTTACAGCAACACATCATAAAAGAAGGGAGTGACGTCATCCCCTCAGAATTCATCGCCTTAACTTTATCATATCATTGGTAATAATTTTTTTAAAAAATTCCAATGATTGTTCTTCAGTTTAATTTTCAGGGGACCTAAGAAAAGCTTGTCAGTTCGCCTTTAAATGAACAGAGTGAAAAATTGCAGTCTATGAACTGCATGTTACACAAATAAAACATAAATGTTAAAAATTACTTCACATGTGTTGCAGCTTATTTCGGGATGCAGTAATAACAATGGACCCTAAACAGCCGCATCAACATCACGTGCCGTGTTGTTTACGGATGTACATACTGTATTTGCTAATCCACAAATTGCCAGAAGTCGAATTATAAAGCAGACATACAAACACTCGTAACGGGTATATATATGGAAAATTTCTACAAATTGACGAGCATAGGTATCACTTTCCCCAGTCGATTATTCCCCAGTTATTTTGAATTTGTTTGTTATTTTAATGCAAAAAATCTTTCGAAATATGAACGCTTCCAAATGTATAGGCCATGTTCTGCGTATCAAATACATTTTTAATCCACCAATCCTTATGTCCGAAAAATAAACTTTGCATTTGAACACAGGTGTTTGCTTATAAATGCTTAATGCCGTTCTCCAAAATATGCAAATAATCCTTCTTTGATCAACAGATTGCGTATTACGGAGGTAATTACATTTTTAACTCATTTAATTGATTCCTTCCTCTTTCCAGTCTTCTAAAATGATGCAAAGAAAGCATTGGCAAGGAAACGTAGTTGCGATTCGTATCGAATCGGTGCGGCAAAGCTCGCGTAAAAAGGGGCAGCTAGGTGAAGTCCGATGTCGAGCCTGGTTGACTGTTTGGCAGCGAAGCTCATCGATCGAACGGTCTGTGAGCCGGTTGCTATGGCAACCGGCTGCGCTGCCGTTCTGTTCCAGTTCCAGGACGCCGCGATCGATGCGATGCGTTCGCTGCAAGCTTCAACTCCGGCAGCTTGCACCGCACCGCATCGCAATCGCATCGATCCGGACGCTTCACTTCCGGCCACGGTCATCACGTCACGTGACCCCTGGTCCACGGTGGCCTGGCCAGGACGGGTTCAAAAGCGTAAGTCCGAGCTGTCCGAGCGGCGCCAATTAATCACAAAGGGTTCGACGAACCGAACGAACGGATAGTCGCGAACCAGACCGCATGGCTCTTAATTGGGCAAACGACGCCGCAAAGAAAAGAAGTCGCGAATAAAAAGAGTTCGGTGGCGACGACTGCGACGATTTTACGCCGAGCGAACGTCGTAACGAGTATATTTCGGTCGACTAAAGACACAAGTAGGGGCTCCAAACCTTCCCCCTAGAACCTCCTCTCAAACGACAGCTGGCTTTCGAAATCGACTACACCATCTGACCCCATCTCCATCCTATATCCCAGCACATCCCACCCCCCAGTTCGTCATTTCCCATTTGGGAAATGCGGTGTCCAGTTATGACCAATACTGGATAAAGTATTCTGAATATGCGTTCCATATGAGTTATACCATTTGGATTTGGTGACGAGTGATGTGATATGGTATACGTACTATACTTGTATATAAAGTCGGCCAACAAAATGACTCGATTTACGTCGCAACTTCCCGGTGTCAAAATACATAAAAAGGAAAAAACAAACGTGTTTGAAAAAAGAAATCACTCTTGGCTGAAAATACGTTCGGTGCATTTCATTTCTGAGGACCCAATCGATATCCATTTATTACCACAGGGATTCGCAATGTATAATATAACACTTCATTCAGTTTGTGAAAACAACTTCTCTATATACGGGTGCAAACAACTGAATTATGAATTTGACACTATAAATTAACATTTGAATTCAAAGTTGCGGAATTGTTACTACTAATGTGTTGAAATTCGCCATATATAGAGGGAGCCAGTAGAGCTTGCCCCCGTGGCCAGCAATAAAATCTTTTATTTGTTGGTATCATTAATTTTTACTCTTACATTCACATAAAATAACCATAGCGAGCCAAGTGTATAGTAAACTTTCATTGTATGACTCCTTCATGCAGTTATCCATAAATTCAACATAAAACTTGAAATGGAGAAGGTCGTTCGTAACGGCTCTATATACGTACAAAAATGTACTCAAAATTCAAAATAATTGAGCATGGCATGTGAAATCCGGTGTAAAAGGTTAAACATACAACAAATAATGGCATATTAATATTAGCAAATGAAGAAATAACATAAATGAGTGTAAAAAGTACGTATGTTAATCATTGCATAATGAGCTGCAATAAAGGAAATTTTTATTACATGCCTACTTATCAGTTATTGATACATGTAGTTGTATCCTACAAATCAGTGATATCATTTTGGCACCCAAAAAACCCGTAATCTAATGTGTAGATGCAGGTAATAAAGTGCTATTTTAATCCTTGGATTTAAAAAAAAAACACGTTTTAGTTGCCGATTATATAGAAATGATTCCCAAATGTTTTCTGTTGCATCCAGTCCCAAGTTTCCTATCATAATATTTCTATTGATTCGCAAAGAATTGCTATCAATATTCATATGGCCTTGTATTCGACAAGAATAAGTCTGAAAAACATTGCCTCAAGTCCACTCTGCATGACCTCGAAAAATTATTTCAGTTCTCTCGATAATCGGCTTGTTTCATTACTCTGTTGCAAAATGTCAAACATAATAGAGAATTAATTGGATAACAGCGAGCACTTCAGACCGGACAAGCTATTCCCACGAACAAATGGCGTCGCCGCCAGTCCTATTTTTACAACTACGAATACAATGAACAGTGGCGCTCCTAGTGAGCGTAACTGGAAGCTGAACAAGAGTAATTTCTACTGGTTACCATTCAAGGCACGTCCTTTTTCGCTACACATATTTCCCACCTGGCAAACGCACTAAGCCGTTAATATTGGCGACGCCAATTCCCCTCTCTTCTCGTTTTTCCCCACCCCCTCTTCCTACTCCTTTCCCTTTGCCTTTTCCCCTTCTCTCTCTCTCTCTCTCTCTCTCTCTCTCTTCACAGCCCCCCCCCTCCCACACACACACATACATATCGGCAACGATCGTCGTCGTCGTCAAATATCCTGAAATATTTAGCGCTGGCTTTCTCCGAAACATCCTGTTGCCTGATCGATACATTCACGTTGCTTTTCGACTTCGATCGGTGCAGAAAAGCGCTCTGCATCGATCGCGGTGAGAGTAGCAGTTGCAGTTTTGGAGTTGAAGTTGAAGTTGGTGGACGGAAATTGCCACAAGCTCCCCCTCGCGGCTGGCTTTGCCGCACCCATTTTCGTAATCGAGCGAATTTCGAAATGGCATTGGCTTAATCCGCCCTCGAGAATGCGCAATCTTCGAAAAACCCAGATCGATACAAGCGCTAACCTGCAGCCCGATATTACACGTATCGATTTTGACTGCAGCGGCCATCTTGGTTTGCCTCCCCTCAGCCTCACGTCCACTGCCTAACCTATACTGTGCATGCCCCAAAGCGACTCCGCTGGCTGACCGACCAAGCAGTCAAAACCAAAGCCACTCATCACAGAGCGAAACCGGCGAAAGATGGCACAAGAAACGATGCGGACATTATTGACAAGGGCCCCCATGCAACAAAACATATAGTGCCCGACTCGCTACAGTGCATCCAGGGCAATTTCATAGCAGACGTAAAACAAATAGACGATATACCCACAGTAATTCATCGGTTACGCTTAACGTGAACTTGACGCCATATAGAAGAGTGGCAAGACATTTACAAGTAGCCCTACAACCATTGCAAGAAAATGCACATGCTTTGGGTGCAACATTGTAAATTGCAATTATGTATACATATAGACTCTCAAATACTTGGTATTCTAATATACTTACTAAATAAATTCTTATACTTAAAACGGCCCCCGAAACCCATCACTGTTTTGCAGACTAATACTTAATAAATTCTAATATTGGGTGTATTCGGGAATTTATCTGGGCCTCAGTCAACTGAACGGTTTTTTTGGTCGGCAAATCAGTCGACTGGGGACCGGCATCAGTTCGACTGACTTCCGTCTCAGTCGAAAATTTGGCTTGACAAGATGGCGGCCACTATGCAACGTTCAGTGCAATGTGAGAAAATCCCACTAGAGGGCGCATCACAAATGCTTTTCGCAACTAACATGTAATCTGCCATTTTGCAGTCCAACCGTACTGAAATTTGCAGTCGGCAAACCAGCTCAGTTGGGTTCCAGTCATGAATCAGTCTTGACGTCACCCGTTCAGTCGACTTGGATCGACCGAATGAATTGCCGAATACGCCCATTCTATAGCCTATTCGATATTCTTATTGTAAAATTAATAAATATCGTGTATTCGAATGGCGCTTACGTACTATTGGGATAATATGAGCCCAAACTGATATTAGAAGCTTTTTTTGCCAAGTGAACAAAGGATGTCTACCATTTAGATGCTGCACTTTACATGTGCAGCTGTAATAGGCAGATCCAAGTATACAGGGTGTACCAAAATTATGTTTACAAACTTACAGGGCTTACTACATGCATGAAAATAAGACATAAAGTTCCTATAAACCCATGTCCCCAAACGATTAGGTTTCCCACATCTTTATTAGGACCGCATAATGAATGATCAATGGAAAGGTGTGGGGAACATGAATTATGGATGTCACATTTTATGTAGGTCCCACTTATAAACCTAAGCGTTTGGGGACATGGGTTTGTAGGAACTTTGTCTTGTTTTCATGCAGGGAAGACACCCGGAAAGTTTGGCCACGTAATACTGAGACACCCTGTATATAGGCCATACTGTAACTCGTGAGCTCGTATTTCATCATTCATGCAATAAAATTAGCATAAAAGATAGTTAATTGTGCTGGAATTTTTATAACGTGGAATCGGCACATATTCCATCAAATATGTCAAATTTCATAGAAATGATATATGGGAATTTAAAAACAAACAAGAGCTTCTAAATTCATACATACTGTATGTACAAGCCTGGCGAATCAAGGCTGCAGGCTTTCATCGTGTACCCTTATTACCTGCATCCACCTAACTATTCCTCCACAATATGGGCACAATTTTAAAACCGAAAATGCATGGATAAATATAGGCTAATGACACAACTAAATGAGTAACCATTGCGGATGCAAAATCCAGGCCTGTGATTGTAATAAACATTTTGTTTTCAAAGTTAATGGACTGAACTTCCCGAAGAACGGTTTTTCACATCACGTGATCAATATATTTGCATTTCCTGATCGATAGAAAAAAACGATAAATAAATTTATCTATCAAGGCGGGAAATGTTGTAGGCCTACTTACAATTTGCCTTCAGTATTTGTAATAACCATGGTTTCGAAATTACACCACAAAATGTCGCATGATGTTAGCGATATTTTGGTAAAGGGATTTGAGTATTTTCGGTTTCGTTTTTACAACCCCCTCCATACGTCAACTGTCTCATATCGAGTTTTCTCAAGTGCTTCCATTTTTTTTTACAAAATGTCGCCACTCCTGATGTCACTCGTCTGCTTATCCATTTCATGAAACAAAATAGCTGGCATGTTTCCCTATTCATGATTTACCGATACAAAAACCGTTTATACATGAAAAAATCATAAATGACTTACCGGTTTGGATGTGAACGCCATGCCCAAGAACAGCGAAGACGAAGAATACGTGTTGCATGTTCATTAATTTTTACAAGCCTGCTCGACGTTCACATTTCCTCTTGATCCGGTCATTTCATTCCCTCATTGTCCAGACAGCAATACACAACAGAAGCACTTTGAAAGCATGTCTTGATATATTCCTTGAGACTAAAAATTTACATTGGGTGCGGAAAGCAAAAATTCATCCGCGCCGCCGATTCGAAAGTGCCAAAGAACGCGCCTTCACCACGTTCCGCTGTTCGCGCCTACAAATTAGTAGTTAGCTATACCTGGATCACTCGATTAGCTGAAGCGCCGTGGCGTCTCATTTCCCGACTTGACAGCTAGCGCCACCTTCCGAAGAAAACAATGACGATTTTATTACAATTGTTGTTATATAAAATTAAAATAAAACCTGTTTAGAATAACCGTCGATATTTTCAATTGTAAATTACTGCAAAAAATCTGAATAATAGCAAATTTATTACAGCTCGGTTCGATTTCTTACCTTAATCGATGCTTTACTTCCCAGTTCACACCGAGTTTTATGGACCTAACAATTAAATTACAGCGTTTATAGGCTGGGGAAAATATATTGACAAGTTCCATCTCACTACATTCCATCAGAAGGAAGTTACTATATGTAAATCAATGTTTTGTATTGGTTGTATTGGTATTACCATTTATTCCTAGCTGAAATAATTACATGGAATAACCTACAGAAACAACAGCAAAGATATGATCTGGAATGGTTTCAACTGTATTTTTAAACCATCCTTAGGCCAATTTGTAGTGTCACCAACCTGTTCTTCTAAACCATTGCAAAATGCAACGTTTTTAAAAGGTAGACAACTTTTCAATATTGTCGAACACCTTCCCCCAAATGATTCGTACAATCTCAGTACAAAGGCATGACCATCGTTTGACAATTCATCCTCGGAAACCTTCAAATTTTCAATTACAACTGCCGGGTTGCTGATTGTGAAAATAGAACCACCCCACTCTTTCAACAATTTCGAAAGTGGACCATCATGCAGGAGTTTAGAGCAGGGTACATGCGAAATTGGATGGTAGTTGAATTCATATGCGGCCTTGATCACACCAGCTTCCTGTAGACTTTCTAAACAACGGATACAAGCAATTACAAATTATTAGCATGTGATATAGTAGAGAAACATGCACAGCAATAAAATGCCAGGTATACTTACTTTCATGTGGGTAAAGCGCATAGCGAAATTTATGTAGTCCCATATCTGCATGCGGATCAGGCGATTTTGGAGCACGCAGAAGAGAAAGTGATATCACATTGTTGTAAATTGAGTGTCCATACTTGCAATCGTTCAACAACGCAACACCCCATCCATGTTCTGAAATGTCGACCCATTTGTGAGCACAAACCTAGACAAACAAGAATTATAAAAACAAGGTCAGATTTGCAAATTAGATACATTAAATATGGTACATTTTCAAAATTTCCAACCAATCAAAATATAAACCTCAAACTTGGCCCAATCCCAAGAAGTGTTTCTATGTGTTGGTCGTGAAATGTGGCCAAACTGAATTTCATGGTGCGAAACTTCAGAAAGTACGTTGACAGGGAATTCCACCTGTAAAATAAAAATCAAGTTGTTATATGTAAATTGATCTGGTAAAAACAAATATATAATTTTCATGCAACCTTCAAAATCTTATGACTCTCATGCCAATCGACTTCGGCTTCGACTTCAACGTATGGCTTACAAGCTACCAGAGATATCGTCAACACGATTGAGCTCGAAGTTCCAATGCTCAGTTTGACTTGAACACTGCACTTTTCATTTGTCTTTTTAATCACCCGAGCACCTTCTAATACCTTATAATTAATAATAAGAGACTTTTCACAGCACATGATGCATTAAGCGGCCTGTTGAATAAATTCCAATGTACCTCTGAAATTGGCATTCTTGTTTCAAGGTGGTAATCCATCACATCCCACGCATCCCAGTAAAGAGGTACATCATCATAAAGGGTCAACTGATGGCCAAAGGAATCTATTGCAATTGCCTCTTGGCCAGTAGCCAACAACCTCACCGAGGTGAACCTCCCTTTGTCGTCAAGTACTACTCGCAAGAAACCATTTTCCATAACAATGTCGTTGGAATGTTGTTCTGAAAAGATGTCCATTAAAGCCAAATAAAGAAGCTTGTAAAGATTATAACTCCATAGAAATGTTGGGAGAGGCCATAGGAGAATGAGGCGAATCATGCAATGCTTTATGAACAAAAAACCCTCTTTACTAAATATTAACTAACCAATAAATACTTTACATTGGAGTGACAAAAGCAACTCCTTCCCAAAGTGAATTATCAAAGGCCACAATAATAGATTTGGACATTCTTATTCAACAAAACTGGTTTCGTCACACCCATCTCCAACTGTAATGTCAAGTATAATTTCTTCTTGAGCAATAAATCATTTTATTATTGCAGAGGGAATGTGAAATAGCAAACTGTTTAATACTAAAGCCAGTTGGTATTCCACTTTTCAGAAGACACTTAAATTTTAAGTAAACTGACCGGTATTCAAAATGATAAATTACCAACAGTAACAGGAACAAAGCCTGACAGTTGAACAGAACTCAGTAGCGACATTCCCATCGGAGGCAAATGCAGTACCACATGCTTTTCATCAGCTGACTCATCTGCCTTCATGACCGATCTATTGGCTGAAATCTTTACAACCTCATCCCTCCACCAGGGCAATGTGTTGATCATCACCACTTGAGTCGCATCACCATCACTATCTCCTTCGCTCCCGCCTGTACAACGAATCCAACATTATTTATCGAATCACATCACGTTAAATAAAGTGGTAATCGATATTGAAAAGTTTACCAAACAACAATTTCAGCAATTTGTCTTTTGCATCCGAGCACCACTTGATGACATCAGAGAAAATGGCACATGCCTCGACGTGCACATCTCCTATCGAGCTACCGGGCAATACATCATGGAACTGATTTAGCAATACACTCTTCCAAGCTTTTTGCAGCTCATCTCTCAAACTGGGCAACTTGGAGGAAACTCCAGAACCAAGTGTGGCTACAGATACGGAGTGCAGAAACTCCACATCATGCAGTGCAATCTCAGATCGTCTGTTTAAAAGCTTTGTTGAGGCTTGGGTGGTGTAAGTGCCATTATGAAGCTCCAAGTATAATTCTCCGACCCAGCGGCAAAGATTAGCTTGTTCACCGGTTTCGAGTCGCTCAAAAAATTCACTTGGATTGGCAAACTGTACTCTGAATAATACAAAAAATGACAGGCAAAAAAAGGAGGATTTACAAAAATTTACACTGAAATTGTTTCTGGAAATATGAAGTTAAGTTTTGCTTATGCGTAAGACATCATCATGCTAGTTTTCAAAACAACAAGACATTTATAGTTAGCGGACTGCTTTTGTAGCCTATCAAGGCAACTTCTCAAATACTGAATTTGTAAATCTGACTTTAAAATTGTCAAAACTGCAATTGATTTGTGTATCACTCAAGATGAATTTCGATTCCGCTCCTAGTTTTTACCGATTTACTTAATGTTAATACTGAAATTCATAAAATTCTCTGGCAATTACTTGGGACATCCATCAGTGTTGACAAGTGTCCTTTGTCTCATAATCATGCATTCAGTGGGTCCTCCTCCTCCATCCCCGTGGCCAAACAGCATCAAACTACTACTAACACGACCCTTGTCTTTAAGATTCTTCGCAATTTTTACTACCTAAACCAAAATATAAGAAAAAAGGATTATTAACAAACTAATACAGTAATTAAACCTGTTCACAATTCGAAATTAGTTCATATAATTTAGTGAGGTCTTTCAGAATAAATTACCTCTTCCACTGTTATCTGAGACGTGTAGGAGTTAGCTGGGGGAAAATGTGCCAATACTTCGGAATTGTCAATCCCTGCCCAAATGAAAGTATGATGTGGGAACTCATTGACAAGACTCCAGCTCAATTTCTGAGTGACAAAGCGGCTAATGTTGAACATTCTGTAGATAAAAAAATGATAAAAACCCCAGTTTCCTATCCCAATATTGCACAGTACAAAAACAATTATATATACAACACCTCATTATTTGAGGAAGCTGCGCAGAGTAGCCAAATGTATCTGGCAACCAAAACTCTTTACAAAATTCTCCAAATTCCTTTTTGAAAAATCGTTGGCCATACAAGAATTGTCGAATGAATGATTCTCCACTGCAATCACAAAATAGCAGCAAGTGAGAGAATAAATGAAACCAAGGATATGAAACGGACTGAAAACGTTTATGAACCTTGGAATATTGCCGTCCATTTCTACCCATGTCCCACCAATGGGCAAGAATTGCTTTCGATCAACAGCAACTCTTATTTTGGAGTACAAACTAGGGTAATGAAGTTTCACCCAATCCAATTGTTGTGCCTGCGAACAAACGCGATTACGTAGACATACAGGCAATACACATTTATGCAAAACGCAAATTGTAGCCATTAAAGTAGATGACTTGTGAGCAGGCAAATGTGAGGTCTGGGTAATCATCCATAAGACGAAGTACAGATGCCCAACTTCGTGCGCATTTCCGAATAGTTTCACCGTACGGCCAAAGCCAAGCAGTATCAATATGGCAATGTCCAACTGCCAAAACAGTGTGTTGCGATTTCCCATTTCCCTCAGAGAAAAATTCATCAGCAATGTTTTTGGCGATGGCGTAACAATTTCTATGATTTAAAAAATATCCTAATTACTGGCTTGTATCACAATGAGAATTGCAGAAGAAATCAACACAACGCCATAACACTTTTATTTCAGGCACAATGTTCATATTTTAAAAAACATAATTAGAGAGAAAATAACTGTTAATGCTTACACGTCATTCTGAACTATAATGTTTACCATCCTGTTGGCAGTGTACAATGCTTGGAAGCTTCTCGGATTGTCATCACCCAAGTATTTTACCATACCTAGCAAAGTCTCCAAACTTATCTTAATTTCATAAGCCTGTAAAATGAAATTAAACAAGTATAAAATTCACTTTAAGGCAGATAACATGTAAAAAAAATGCAAGCTTTAGGTACTTGTCGATTGAAAACCACCACTTCTGCCAAAATTAATGTGAAACTTTTTTTCTCATTAGGAGGTGCAATCATCATTCCATCTCCGGCACCAAATAGAGAATTGCACGCTGCCTCTATGTAATACTCATGTTCAAGCTCATTTTCTTGTAAATTTCTTGATAGTTGGAAATACATCCTCTTTTGGTCCTTCAATTCTCCAGATCCTGAAATAACAGTTAACAATTTAAATCATCGAGAACTATTTCGATGAAAACCAAAATGTAGCAAAAAACAATACAATACCAGTAAGCCCTTGCAAAGGCTCACCATGGATACTACAAATCAAACATTCACAGCAGGAGTCCCATCTAAGATGAATTTCTTGTCCCAACCATGTATGAGGAAGTGTGAATTTAACCTGCAAAATTAGGACAATAAAATTAAGATATAAGATTATGGAAAGATGCTAAGACTGGAACATGTGCACGCAACTGCATCATTAAATATAAATTGCTAAGAATAAATAATAAAATCAAATTTTACGTGAAACCAATGTGTGCTCCAAGTAGGGCCAAAAGTCGCGCCAATTTTCACAGGTGTAAATTTTCCTTCTATAGCCTGTTGAAAATTGGGTCTTTCTGATCGACAACTTGTCCATTTTTCCAAAACCTGCTCGTCATCCGCAAATTTACGATGCTCTATAAAGTCTATAGGTTGCTTTTCTTGAATGATCTTTCCGTGAATGTTAACATCGGTGAAGTAAATGTCGGAAATGAACTTGTCAATTCGTTCCAAAGTAGTTTTCTTATGCTTGAACAAGCTGCAAGCGCTGATTCTTGGAGAATCTGATTTCTGCATGTTTTCAGAATTAAATTAGCATGAAAAGACTGAAATCTGCAGCAACGCACTATTTAAACCAGCCTTTAGACTTCACCCTTCACCTCGTCAAACACGTGCTACGCAAATCTATCATGGCACCTCGATCATCGATCGCAAATATCAATCAATCCACGAATTAGGTACAAAGAATACAACCATACAACCCAGCCGTCGTGGTGGATACACACACAAAGAAACGATTGTTACTACTAACGCCACCTGTTGGCAACCGCCTGCAATGATACAGCATATCACGTGCTGGGATCAATGATATGGCGCTGCCCACAACTAGATGTGAATTCTGAAATACACCTCCGTCGATGTCGTTACCTTCCTGCTGAGTCGAAATGGCTCACTGCGACGTAATACTACCTACTATAATCCGTTTTTATAGTTCGCATTTACAATACGAAAATTTGTGTGAAATATTTTTAAACGTCTTTTTACTGCGCTTGGATTGTATATTATATAATACAGAATGTGTAGGCCTATGTATTCGTGACCAAAATTCCAATATATTTATGTAATAAATTTAAAAGTTACTGACAAACAATAATATAGAATTGTACACCGAAATATAATGTATTTAACGAATGGTAACCTTCTCCCTGATTGCATTTTTACTTAAAAATTGTAAAGCTTTGAATTGTTTAGTCCACGTCTGGTTTTTTGCTTTTAAAAAAAGATAATTAACCCAAATTTATATCTGGCCGGACGAGTTGAATAGAATGCAAAAATATAATTCCATAACTACATTCTTAATTGAATTGAAAAATGTAATTTTTAATGAATTATTTAATTAACTAATAATACTTTTTGGGTATTTTTAAAAACTGGAAAAAGTCTTGTAATATTGCAGTATTCAAGTATAAAATTTTTAAAACCGTTTTACATTTATATGTTTTTCAAATTTGACATATTGAAAATGCTACGCTATATTTATAGCAAAAAGGAGTGAATGATTGCACTGACCATGATGCCTGGGAAAAACCATGGTCAACAGAGGATATCAGAGGCTCCAGCCGACAATGGACACTTGCAGGAGATTCTGGGGTATCTATATAAAAAGGAGGAAGCCGATCATAAAATAATTGACTGCATGATAATTTCATTTCATTTTAGCTACTTAATAACATGCAAGGTTTTGCTCAACAAATGATTTCTCAAACGCACAACATGCAAAGAGATGTTGACGCGTTACTTCAGGAATGCAAAGCTACCGACTCAAGAGTGCATAATGTTATAAATGATTTCCTGATGCTCTCTAACACTCAATTTGTGGAAAGTGTGAGTTTTTACCCGATGAATAATAGTTTTCCTACCATGCTAAACTTTATCTGTCCAATAGCGGGTTTACGATGAAGAGATTCAAGAAAAGCCCATGGAGAAAAAAGTTGAACAGCTGGTATAGACTATTTTATGCTCTTTGATTGTATGTTATTAAGGGGGGTTGCAATTTTTTGGTTGTAAAAAGATAGCAAATGTTAAAAAAAATTCAAGACAGTTGATTTTTTATCTAGCCAGTAAATAGATAAACTGTTTTAAACCGCTACATTTGTAAATTAAGATTGTAACCCTTCAATTGGGCAAAGGATAAAACTATGTACATAACATTCATATTTAAGAATTATTGCTTATTTGGAATATAAATATTATTCATGCGACCAAAAGTTACCAAAGTAATTGTGAATAACTTGAATGCATCCCTCAATATTGGTTTACTGCACTGCAAAGCTTATGTATCCTTCATTTATCTGATAAATAACAAAACAGGAACAGAAAAACGATGATAAAGAAGTGGAGTTGGTAGGAAAAGTCTCACTGGCCCTATCACTGGGGCTTTCAGCCTTACCTCGTGGCGCTCAAATATTAAACGATGCACCGGAAGTTGAAGAAGCACGTGAATATGAATTCGATGATGCTGATAAAATCTGGAAAATTAATGTAAAATTTTAACAACTTATGCATTTGTGTGGTTGACAATTGATACAATACCAGATATATTATGTAGGATCCATATTGTGATCGTCCATTGCCGCATGTAATTGGCACTGAAGCGTTTCTCCGTGACGAGTCCATTGGGCTAATAGCAGTTACGAAAGAAGGTAACTTTATTGTAAACATGGGATTTCTGGGCTATTTCATTTAAGTTTTGTTGAACATGATTGTGTGTCAGAAACAGATGTTAAAGATCATGACAGAGAAGTGACGTTGACAAGTGTGCCACGAGTCGATTCACAACAAAGTTTGAAATCCTTGCCAGAACACACAACACTGCTATCAAATCCATCACTACATTCCGTTGAAAACAATAGTGAAGTGCGTTAATTGAGTTTCTTTTTTGAAGGTTCAGAAAAATTGACTGGAAATTTTTTTAGATTAGCGAAGATGAACCAGATATATTTGATGAAAAGGTCACATCGAATGAAGACACTGTATCAAATGTAATTATTCCAGTTTCCTACAACTTTCTCTTGTATAGGACCACCATACAATTATTTGTAATATATTCTGATTTAATCAGAAATCTGCTGTATCCATTGATTTTGCTGCTGAATTGAGATCCAAGCTTGGAACTGCATCAGATCACGCAAAAAAGGGGCAAAAGAAAGGAAATAGTGACATCGGTTCGAGTGATATTGAAAATACTCCACAACCAGTTCGATCTGGTGAATCAATTAAAATATAAAAAGTTTTTTTTTTTGGGGGGGGGGGGGGTTCTTACTTTATTGACGTGTAACTTGTTTGCCCAACAGGAAATTCCACAACAACAAGTAGCCATTCCAAAATCCCGAGTAAAACTGCGAACCAAACTGGTTAGGATTTGAAATGAACTTTGTGTGTTACATTCAAGTTGTGTGCAATATTTCTTGTCAGATGACACGGATAATATATTTGGTACTGTACAAGACGAAGACTCTCCTTTTGGCAAAAATGGATTATTTTCCAGTGGTGGAGGGCTCTTCGATGATGATGATGATTCAGAAGTAACTTAAGTTAATTGCAAAATGATTTAACCACTACTTTCTAATTATTATAATTTTCAGGATGGCCTTTTCAGCACTATTCAAAACAAACCAATCGCTAAGAAGCCCACAGCCTCAAACAAAGGTGCATCAATACAGAGCAGTATAAAGTTGTTAATATAAAATTCAATTCAAAATATTGTATGAAGAAATAATTACCAGTCCTCTTGCATTAACAAGTATCTACTGAGCTAAATTATTATGGTTGCAAGAATAACAATGTAAAACTTGATATTCTTGTCAATTCTTTCTTAATAGATACTAATGTGCCTACAAAGAAACCTGAAAATGATGTGCAGCAAAAACCAACTGCAAAATTCCCAGAGGCAAGTCTGTTCGCGGATGATGATGATTCAGATTTGTTTGCAACACTTTCACCAAAAAGCAAGATACTTTCTTAATTCATATGCATTTCCCTAAATTCTGTTGGTAATTGTTGTTAGCTTTGTAGAAAGCAATGTCAAAGACAGTATCAAGATTAGCAGCGTTCCCAAGCCATCCTCGCTATTTGATGATGAAGAAGCCAGTTTGTTTGGCGATGATCCCATTTCAAAACCAGTGGTTGCGCAACCAAAGGATAACTTAGAAAACCAACCAAAGAAGAAAGTAAGAACTGTTTTAAACAGAGATCATATTGCAATATTATGTTTTTACATTAATTTTTGTGTGATACGTAATAAATCTTAATGTACCTGGTACTGTAAGCAAGAACTGAACCATTTGTAATGCTACTTTCCCTTACATGTGAATTGCATAGTTTCATGTGCAAAGAGAAATTGCATTTATGCCACCATGTGTATAACCAAAAAAAGGCTGACAAATTTGGACAAAGGCTTAATAATGCTGTTTCCATCAGATTATGGCAGGTGCAAGACCTATGATTGGAGGATTGGGTGACAGTCCATTGGTGATTCCCAAGCAGGGAAAATCAGAAAAGCCTTTAACGATTGAAGCAGGAAATGCCAATGAAAATGATGACCTGGATTGGTTGGGTTCAGACCCCATAAAATCACTTCCAGCAAGTCAATCCAATACACCCCAGAAAAAGAATACTAAAGAGAATGAATCTAAAGAAAAATCGGATGAACTCTTCTCAAGAAAAGGAGAACCATTGGTTGACGACTTGTTCAATTCAAAACCAGTTAAAGGGAAAGATTCATCACTGTTTGACGATGATGACAGCGATGATCTTTTTGCACCTAAGAAAGTGATTTCATCAAGATCACTTCCACCAGAAAGAGGAGGATCACTCTTTGAAGATGGCAACAAGGAAAACAAAATGTACATTTGTATCCCTTCGCAGATGTGCACTCTTCTAGTATGAATTCATAATTTACATTAAAATGTTGAAGTGATTGCTAATAATAGCAGAATTTTATATATCATTTTACTTTGATTGGAACAGTTAACAATTAACAGGTATAGCAAAATTGGCTTCGAACCATAATTAAAAAGTGTACTTTTTAATAAAATAAGTGCAAATATTTTCAAAATGAAGTGTTCACATTGTCTTTGCTATTGGTCCTAGCAAATTATTACAAATGTACATTGACTTATTTCAGTGGTGATGTGAAAAAAGACCGAAGTGAATTACAAAATTCAAACACGACGACAAAACTGGTTTGTATTACATGGTACAGGAATTGAAATACCAATAAACAAGTCAGTGTTGACTATTTTTCTAATAATTTTTTGAAAGGCTGCCACACCAGTAAAACCAGCTTCACTATTTGATAATGATGAGACCGATACCAACGATGATGATTTGTTTTCATCGGCAAAAACCTCAAAGTTGTTGGATACAAAATCAAATGTCAAGGTATGTACAGCAATTAATAATTTCATTTTGTCTGCTAAAATGACATTTTGGCATGTTTTGTTAAGGTGTTAATCAGAAAACTGTTCACGTTGGTGGATAATAAATAAGGCTTTAATCCTTTTATTAAAGCAGCTTTATTATCCGCTAATGTAGCCATGTAATATATTTTCCTTGTTGTGCATCAATAAAAGCCTCATCTGGAGGCAATTTTGATGCACATTACATACTATACATTAATTACAAGCCGAACAATGGCAGTTTCCTGTCATTATAAAAATATAAAAGTGAAAAAGGAAATAGACTAAATGTAATTTTTTTTAGCCCCTATTCCTCACAACAAAATAAAAAAATTGTACGGCAGAAGGATATTAAATTATTCAATACGGGAGAGGGGAGTGGTGGTGATATATAGCACATGAAAATTATGGTGTTCAGTTCAAAATAAATGCCCTCATTATTGATTACTGGATTACAAAAGAAGATATCCTTGTTAACGTCAGATTGATGAAGCGAACACTTTTCATTGATCGTGATGGGTGTTGCCATGGCAACGCGGAGTAAGCCAAAGTGCCTAAACAATCCCCCCACTCTGAAGCACAAATTTCCTTTGGAGAGCCAAATAAAACTGGCATAACCTCCTGTCTGTATTTATAGGGTGACTTTTACATAAAAAATGCCCGACGTATTTATATGTATCCGCATGAAATGTGGCCACCATCGGTGGTTTAATTTAAGAACGTGTAGAAAATAAAAAGCGATGGCAAGAGGGAGGGGATTTATCCATATCCTGCCCAATTCTAGCACCATTTCGTTTTATGGGTTTTTCGCCCCTTCTTTCTCTATATCTACAGCATCGAAGCAAGAGCTTGTTTGAAGATGAAGACATCCTCTTTGGACCTCAAACTGACAGTCCTGAAGTAGATTTATTTGGAGGAGCATCGGTGATCAAGGTAACATTGCATATGGGCATCTGTCACACAGTTATGTTTTATCTAAATTTTACTTGTTTTCCACACAGCCTAAAATGAATGAGAGTAGCCCAAATAAACCAACAAAATCAGCTACGGTGTCAAAGCTCGTAGTTGACAGTGAAGAGGAGGATCTGTTCCATGATACGGTTGTCAATCAATGGTTGCCTTATTACCACTCTATCACAAAAACCAAATGATACATTACAATGAAGGCACATTTACAACAATAATCTTATTACTTTGGAAACCTGTCCACACAAAACAAATGTGGTGTGGGTGCCTGTAACGACATAGAGCTTATGGAGACAACTGGGATTTGTGTTCATAGATGCATACACATTGCATCCACCAATAGGCGAGATGGGAAAATAACTGTCTTTATTTGATAGCGAATTTCTCATTTGGCTGCATTTATTTTGTGCAATAGCCATTTAGTTTGAGCAGACACGTGAACAATTAATCCAACAAAATTTACTAGAAGCACTAAGTTTTTATAAAATATAAAAAGAAAATTGCTGGCACAGCATTTGCAAGATAAACTTGATTTATGATTGAAAATTTTGAAACACATGCATATAGGTATAAGAGAAAAATGACACAATAATGCATAGTTTGTCTCAAAATGTATAACACCGTACTCATTTCGTCGTCTTTTAATATGTTCCCAGATATTTCAGCCGGCTGATAAAGCTACAGAGAAACTCAAAGAAACCTCTGCAAAAGCCATTAAAAAAGATATTGCCCATTCTTCTGAGGTAATGTAAAAAAAAAACAACTAATTGAAGGCTTTGAGACGAATATTCCAAGTTACAGGCACCTCCTGAATCCGTAACCGACTCTCCTCGCAAGAAACTACCGGGTGGAATTGCAGTTCTCAGTGGATTGATGTTACCTGGTGTAAAAGCCAGTCCTGCAATGACGCGGAGGGTTGAGAATTCCCCCAAAGCAGTTAATCCACAGAACGTCAAAATAGATCAACCTGACCAAGACATTAATGTAACAAATCCAATCCATCCTCAAGAATCGCCAGTGGTTGTCACATTTGAGGAACCACCTACACTCGAAACCCTTCATAGTACAAACAAGGTGAAATGAGAATTGTATATTATGTACCATGCTACAGTGTGGAAATAACTACCATTTGTAATGGTTGGTTTAAAATGTATGCACAGGAACGGATCAAGATCCAAGTGAAAAGAAGACTTCCTACTCGTAAAGGTCGACAGGAAGCCTTACGCAAGTCGGCAATTGATATAATCCCAGCAGAAAGTAGGACCGAAACAATGACCACACCTGTGGTGTCGAGCAAATCAGCACCATCATCACCACTTTCCCCCGCTCACTCGCCGCACCTTGCTGCTAAACTAACTGCCGCGTCTCCTTCAACCGAAGAAGAAGACCTATTTTCTGTAGGAGGTACCACTCCAGGAAGTGTGTCTAAGGACGTAGATGGGCTGTTCGCATCGTCAAGGATACTAGTGGAAAGCCCCACTAAAGAAGCTACCGATATATTTTCGTCAAGGAGGGAAAAAGAACAGTCTGCAAAGGTGGAGTGAAATTCGATTTTTTTTTCTTTTCCCATAATGACAAACGATGTAAATAATATCATCTTCAACATTTTGCTTAAATTACTATGTTAAAAATAAAAAGCCCTAATTTCCTTGAACTAAAATACATATATGCACAACTGAAGCAGATAACAGTTCATTTTCCCCTATAAAACTGAAGCAAGAAAATACATACCATTTCAATAGAAAACTGCAGTTTGTAAATGAAAACTACTATGTTAAACAAATTCTCTTAGTTCATAAGTTTGTTAATTTAAACTTTTCATGGAACAAGAGTACGGTTAATATTTCCTTTTTAAAATTATTAGATAACAGATGACAAAAAAAGCACCGTACCTGTAGCGAAGACCAATAAGCCAGTGTTGCTATTCGAAAATGATGAAGACATATTTGGCGAGTCCTCCACGACGAAGAAAAACGTCCGGTCAACCGTTGCATTTCCCAATGTGGCAGACGATGACGATGGTGAGTCCTCTTGAAGGTGTTCTTCACAATACGATTTTTAAGTAACCAATTGGAACTCTTGCAGATATCTTCAAAGATGCAGTCACTACGCAATCGCGACCTTCACGGGCTCCTTCGAAAGCAACGGTAATGAAGAAGAAGATCGTCGTCGAAGAGGATCCCATCTTTGATGATCCACTCTCGGTGAACAAGAATTGAAACGGTGGCAGAACGTTCCTAATTTTGTACAGCTAATAAACATGCAAATTTGTGCGATGAATAAAAAAGAATGGCATAGTAGAAACTTTGATGTTTGCTATGCTTACCAAGTATACAGAGAATCCGATACATATAACAGTATCGTACGAACATGCAGCACAGACGCACACGGATACCATGCAGCATTTTCCTCTTTCCACTTTATCTTGCCAACAATTTGATCTCCTCGACTCACATCGTCATTCCTCTTTCCTTTCAACATTCTGATTAGACCATCCACTTTGTTTCTTCACACTTGAAAACCATATAGTGGTACTGTACAAACATCACACACAAAATCTATCCCACAAGATTACAGCTTTCTCATTGTTCCTATTTTTCTCCTTACATTTTATCCCTTCTTAAAAGAACTAATTCCCAATAGCAAGAGAGCAAACCTGGTAAAGCAAGAAGCAAAGAATGATGTTTACACTGGCTAAACAGACCAGAGTATAGCATCACAGCTTTGGATAACATCCAATAGCAGTGCATAATACTGTTTATAATGTAATGACCATTTCTTGTAAACTTGTAACATCAGTTCTGACTTTCAAGCTTTCTTGCCGATGGGAATTGAGATTTACATTTTCTTCACTCCCAACAAATTGTATACTTTTTCATTTTCTTTCAAATTTAACAAGCATGCATGACAACAACCCCTTCTATGCCATATCGTATACTTTCAAGTGCTTCCGATACCATGTCCGTTAGCATCTCTTCTCTCCAATCATCGTTGAATACTTAGATATTCACACCCAAATTGGATTTCACTGGGGGGAATGTAGAAAGCAAACACAGGATATCACCAATTAAACCGGCTGTAGTACGCCGGCTCGGCCATCGCTAGGAACCGTCCCTCTTGCGACTACCAGAGTCCTTGCTTCTGGTGAAAGCAGCAACTACAGTACTTGCCCGTCTCTGAATACCGGCTGCTGCGGCAGCGGCCGCTGCAGCAACCGGCCCTGCAAGGCCCTCTGCACCTTCAACTCCTTGAACAGTCTCTTGACGGTAAAGAGCTCTCGCGCTAGCTGCCGCTGCTGCTGCAGGACTTGGTGTCGCTGACGAGTCACTGGTTCCTGCAGCCAGTGTTTCTTGTCGCCTTAACGTCCTTCGACACTCTTGAAGATATGATGCTTGCACGCGATATATGCCGCTGTTGGCCTGGTACATCAGAGTCTCAAGGATCCTTTCATTACGAATGGCTTTGGTTGGCAGCACAACCTGTTTCAAACAAATTTATAGAAACATTATTGTCCATATTGTATTAATGCTATAAGAAACATACAAGGACATTAACAATGCCCATGGACTCGCGCACAACTTAGTGTTAATGACCATGCAATTTACAGAGCAGTGAAAAATATGCAGCACAACTAGTCATTTGTGCTTGCCTTGATCAGGTCAGTTGGTGAAATCTTGTACAGTTTGAGGTCCCTCGTCAAACGTTCCATGGTGCAACGAAATTCCAGATTTGTATCTGTCAGGTAGTGAAATTAGTAAAAAAAATATTCACAGCATGTTGTGGTAAGCATTCCAAGGATTTGGCGATTTAATACCTCGGCAGTTCATTTTCTTGACTCTGGCACGAGCCCAGCAGAGCATCGCCTCGAACTTTGCGACTTCGGGGAGTCCCAGCTCCCGGCTCATCACCATCTGCACCATGGATTCCGACAGATCGGAAAAGTCTTCACGGCTAAACAGAACTGCCGCCCGAGACTCGGTGAATTGCAGAATCATGTTCACGAGCTCGGAAGCCGACGTATAACGCCAGTAATAGTTCTCGAGAGAGACGAGCATCACACACACCTGGGGGAAAAACGTAACAAAATTTAAAACAGAAAATTGCAAATATTGCACATTCCATATGTGAATTTACACACACTACTTAAAATGTTTTCAATGTATGCCATAGAGTAAACCTATCTCATTGTACACAAAGAAAATCCCTACGCGCATTAGAGATGTGCAAAGAAAATCAAATTCGTATGTAAAAATGTTTACATGATGCTATTCTTCACATGAAGATGTTTATAATATGGTATCGATTATCAATCAGGCACTGCTCGATCTACTTGGACTGCAGTTACTACACTTAAGTACATCCGTTACAGGATTAAATTGCTGGTTGAAGGCAGATATTAATGTTGAGTAAATCTTATTTGATTGACTCGATGCTGTTAGCAGTGAACGAAGTAAAATCAGACGCAGGCTGCACGAAGTGAATACTCTACTACACGTGTATCACAGTGTGTGCATCGCTGTAAAAATAGTGACTACTGACCACTTCGATACGAAGGAACTGGCGAGCGTGGTGGAAGCAGGCCTGCAAGAGCTCCGGGAGGTCGTAGTGCTCTGCAGAGCAGATCAGGCCCGGGATATTCCTGCACGTGAGAGGGCACGTGCCCGTATGTAGATACTCCAACAACGTTTCAAACGTATCACTATCAAACTCAATTACATTAAACTGGAAAAGAAAGAGACGAAAAAGAGCAAGAGAAAAGCCGTCACTCGAGTGCATGGCGTCGTACGCGCTTACATCAAAGCGGCAGGTGCAAGACAATTCGTTCTGACCAAAACGCACACATCATTACGGATTCAGCGAATCCATCTAATAAATAATCAACTATTTATAGCACGAAAATTGTCAAAAACAAAAATCTATGTACCACGCTCGAAAAGCTCTACCTCAACTTCTACGTGAGCAGCAAACATAATATGTTTCGAACAGCCAAACAGACATAGAAAGAAGTATGACATTACAGTAATTGTCCAATTCAATTAGCGCCACAAAACATTTGGCAACACAACTATAACATTTGTAAGTTAGACTTGACATTTAATTTAAGCCATTTTTCCACTAGTTTCTCTACAAAACAATGTATTCAGGTGATAAAACATTTGCCACTCAACTGAAGAAGTACTCTACATTACTTAGCTACTACATACACTAGAAAAAGATATTTCGAGCCTCAATCGCAGCTATGTACGTACACTGTTCAAGCAGCAAATTAAAGCTATAGACCTAGAAGCTGCGGAGGAAGCGCGCAGACAAAAATATTGCAAGTTAATTTAAAAGCATATTCCATGTGTTGGTATATAGATTTACTGTTCGTAAACACAAAAATATATAACTGTAGAAAGACGTATTGAGGAAGGGGGAAAAAAGAGCCCAACCTCTGTTTGGCACAATTTGTGACGGTCCACTTTCTGCACGTCGGCACAGACACTCAACCGTGGAACCATCAAGGAGTTCTGACTTGGCCGACCATCGTTTTTCTCCTTGCCTGTTCATACACCAGCCAAACATAAACGAAACAATCACCATAACAAGTTATCACATGCAACAACACAGCACTGCTAACGAAGAATGCTAAAAAAGAGAATAGCGCAAAGTAACGCTCGCACGGCAAAGGGTAACGAATGAGCCTACAGTCCATTGCACTCTGCCAGCGCCTAATGCTTTCAGCATCTTCTTCCGATTGGCTGTCCTGCTTCCTAAAGCTCCTGTCCCAGCGCGCCGATAAACTGCTTCCGAGCCTCGAAAAAGCCCGCATCACCATGGGGCTGCTCGGCGCGCTCTTGTGTCTCCACCACCCAAGATAAAAACACAAAGGGCACTTGGTAACCGAACCAAACCGCGGTTTGTCAAAATAGCAGCACAAGCAATATGGAACAGCTTCACGGGAGCAAAAAAAGCAAGCAATATTATGACAGTATAAAGATGTACCTGGGTGGTTCGTTCATGTCAGGCACTTGAAGGAAGTTGCTCGATTTGTTGACACCTATCACTTGAGGGTTGCTGGCTTTTGCCAGGACATCTAGAGGCGATGGCGGTAGGTTCATCCCAGAAGAGATGCCGTACAGCATCTCTTGGAACACCCTGCTTCTCACAGCTAAGATGGCACGGACGGCGAAATGTTTGCTCTTATCTGAACCTGTGGCATAGTTTCAAGCTGGTGTTACCAATAGAAAACGCATTTGATAATCTACAATATTTTGTCGCAAAGAAAAATTTACAAAACTGGATGTCCATGGTAACAAAAACATTGCATGTATTTTACAGGCTGTCACAGATATCAGAATTTCTATTGTTCCCATATTAAACGCCAACTATCACACACAGCTTACATTGTTGAAACACCAAGTGCTATTTTAAAGGTACTACAAAAATCAGATTCCAAAGAATAAAGTCCAGCAAATGAAAGATAAACGCATGTAAATCTAGAACTGATAAATTTGATTATCAAGAGCACACCACTAATGTATGGTAAATTTCATTTAACTTCATTACAATGCCATTTTAGCCCAACCAGAACTTTTTCAAATCAAGCCAATGGTTAAAATAAAGAGCTTGAAAATATGAATCTCTACAAACACACAGTGGAACCTCGGTTTGCGAGTAACCCAGGATAAGAGGAAAAAATATTCAATATAATTTGTATGGGGTTGCGAGCGATGTATCGGTCAGCGAGCAAAAACTTCGTGCCAAATGACATTTTTCTTGTACAAGTACAAAGTGAATTTCTTTATTTCTTATGGAAAAGTTGATTTAGTGGACGAGGGTTTTGGGTAGCGAGCTCGTTCCCAGAACGAATTAAACTTGCAAACCGAATGCATTACCAAGTCACTCAACACAACACATACACAATAATTTTACAAAACCAGGCTAAACAGTTTCAATCGTTTAAAATTAATTTAATATCAAATTCATTATTTGTTAACCCTGAAGTGACCTGCACTGCAATCAAAGTCTTGTGTCTTAATGCAGGGAATCAAAGATTTTCATGACAATTTATAGAATCCAGGATGTCCACGAGAGCCGGCTAGTATATGCACCCAACATATTCCCATATAAACAAATGCCACCTGCTTGACATGAAACTCGATCAACCCCAGACAACAACTGGAAATTAGTTTCATTTATAATATGTAATGGAATAGTTTGCAAAACTGAAACTTACCAGACCCGACATTGAAAATGACGTCACACAACGTCGTGTTGCTAATGAAGGCTTTGGTGAAGTCCTTGCAGAGTTGGTCCTGACCCTCGAACAGGTCTCGTACACTGTCCAATAGGGGACTGGAAGGGCGCATGTGGCCGATGGGCCTCCACGAGCCACGTCTGTACGGCTTTGGCATCTGCCCCGTCTCGGCGTGGTTCTGCAAGTTGGTCACGATATCCTCCAGCATCTGGCTACGGGTTCTATCCTGAGATAGCATCACAAACCACACAATGCTTGTCAGCAGGCAGGTAACAAGCATTTCCAGTGTTCCCACAAATAACACTGTGCAATCAATTACCTGCATGCGGGCGAACTTCGGTGCCGAGTAGCTGGCCCTCTCGCCGTTCACAATCTTGGTGAGCAACCACTCGCGGAACATGGGGCCCTGGACGTTAATTAACAATAAAACATCTCTGAATGCTGGCAATGGTGGTATTGAAACGAGCGATCGCCAATTAGGTGATGATGATGTGTGTTGGCGATACGAAGACACACAGGTCACGCACGACAAGTGCACGGAGAAACACCTTCTCGAAGACGGACTGCTGCCACAAGTAAGGCTTGTAAGCACCCACTTCATCCCGAGACACAACGGACACCTGCAAATAACCACATACATGTTCCAATATCAAACACGACGCAAAATATTGAAAGGAAATGAACGTCCGCTCATGGTTGAAATATTATTTATAAACGAATATTCTACGCATTACTAGTATATTATTATATTCGGAAAATGTCTTGGTTTATCGTTTTTGCGTCACTGCTTCTGTCAAAGCAATAGGTTTTCTGCTTTTTATGGTATGCGTAAAACGACCAGTTATCACAATAAAATGAGTTTTCCAACTCCAACACATTACTATCAAATCAACATTAAAAATTTAGGTTTACATTATGAAATGAAATTTGACAGTGATCATTTGCCCACTGAGAAGTGAAATCATCCGGAAAACAACACGATCGCCATCTTGCAACAAACTGCATGAAAAATTTATTGAATCCCGTGTATACCTCGTATTTCGTGGGAGACGACTTGTACGTTGGGCTTGAATGAACTGCGATGAATGTGTGTAAGAAATGCGATTTGATGCAAGCAGGTGCAAAATCCGTGCCATCAGCTTCCAGGAATACCACACACACGATGTCGTTTCCGATGTGCCTCTTGCGCTGCAACTGGAAAACATCATCAAATATTCATGACTCTTCACTTATCTAATTATCATCTTGCAAGCCCCACGTCTTCATTCCTCAACCTCAAATGCAACTCGACCCAACCTAGCTTACTTTCACAGCAGGATTCTCAATTGATGATTTATTACTTTAGCGGTTTTTTTACCAAATGCAAAAAAAATTATACGGCATCAAATGTCTAATAGCATTAAGACACACATATAATTAGATTCCTCAAAAATAAATGAGTTCAAATGCACTCCGCCACTTTAGCATTTTGTCTATGTAAACTGCATTGGCGATCAATTTGGCCACATCATTCCATAAATTAGCAGCATACTATATTTTTTGTAAAAATAACGTATAACTTCGCGAATGGCTGCATAATATTAAAAAACAATTATATGATGCCCGTTTGATATACATCATCTATTGGAAACGCTACATAAAAATTAACTTACTGCAATTTTGCCACATATTCTGGAGACAACTTTATTTTAAAATTAACAAAGGCAGTTTTATTGGGGTACATTGTACATACGAATGAAAAATTACTATTATTCGTTATGTTTAGTAGAAATCTCATGGAATAAGTATCGTTATAAACAAATGCAAAAGGTCAAACATTTCAAGACAAGAAAAATATTTGGCTAGGCAGAAATAACAAATTATTAATTAGAAATCCTAAATTATGTTTTTCCTGTATAGTTGAAGCCTGGGGTAATTTACTAGCCTCGCATGTTTATTCAGTTATTTGATATTCTGCTCAATACTTGGTACTAAAGGGATTAAACAAAAACAAATCAATGTCATTACTATTGATCTCCATTGTCGTTTACTCCATCAGAATCGAAACATTTTTGACAGATTACTCTCTTGGGTTAAATTTGCAAGGGAAATTTCGAAATGCAGAAGCTCTTTATAATAGAATGCATTCAAAGCTAGTGCAATGAATTGCAAAACCAAAATCTGATCGATTCTCTCTGGCTGCATCTCTCTCTAAAAGATTCAATGAAGATGTATTTTTAATGCCCTTTCAAACTTCCAGTTTATGCCCATGTTCGGCAGCCATTTATCTCGGGTTGCGTGTTTTGCATGACACTTATGAAATTATTATTGAGAAGAGATTCTGTTGTCAGGGCAACAGGATGAGAGAAGAGTGGTAATAACCTTCTGCGGATCATGCTGCTCATACGGCAGTAGAGTGGACACATGGAACATGACTTCAATGCCTCGCCACAGAGTGTACACCGAGTGTGTGCCCGTCAAGTCATGCACCGTGTCCAAGCCGCCTTTGTACTTGTCAAAACCTGAGAAATTGCAAGATGATGAAGCGTTCAAACACAGAGAAGAGCACGGCTAAATATAGCCTTCGATCGATTGGCGGCTTTATTAGCCCTATATAACATAGCATTGACAATACACATATATACCTTTGAGGCGAACCTTGTCTCCTAACAACTGCAAGAATTCATCAAACAACATGCTAGACTCGTTGTTGTCCAAGATTTGCTCCTCGGTGTTTTGACCTTCGCGTACGTACACAACTCCCACCTTCAGCTCGGATTTGATGAACACCTGATCCAATTTGAGCAGTTCATCCGGGGTGGAAGGCAATTGTCCCAATTTCAAGGGTGGGTTCAACCCAATCTCGTCTCCTAGAGACTTCACAACATCTTCGCGGTCGTAGCGGTTGGCGAACACGCAAGAAGCTGGAACCAGTCCATGAATACTGTAACTAGCCGTTCGTACCAT